>MAYD01557139.1:0-13252 GCA_001909325.1 Ruellia speciosa
CAGACACTGATTCAAGGTAAATTCTGACCTTTTAAATACCCATTCACACCCTTTAACCCATTTTACACTTCATTTCAAAATTTTACCATTGCCGTCTTCTTCCCCAAGCTTCTCAAGAAAACCTTGCGAAAATTTCTGTGATTGCATACCTTGCATCCATCTTATTTCGATTTTTACTCCGAACAAATTCACTACCATCATCGTCTAGTGCCATGGATCCTCAAGGGTAAGCATTTGAAGTTTTGTTATTGCTATCTGATGCCCGATTGCTCACGGTTTGCATTAGAAATTCATGAATGTTGAGATTCATGCATTGATATGATGAGTACCTGTATCTATGGTTCTTATGGACTGATTATGCATGTGTTTATGTTAGATTGATTGGCTCGGAATTTTTGAGAGATTTGGGAATTATTGAATTTGATGACTGTTTTAGTGCTCTGACGGGAACTGGCAGAGATGCTGAGTGTTTGTGCATATGTTTGGGTTCGATAAAACGATTGGGATTTACATGATTTTGGGGAATTTCTGTTTAAGAGTGTTCATGGGTTGGTTGTGTTCTGTAAATGAGAAGAAACTTCAAAACATATTGAAGGCTGGTGATGTTGATTGATTAAATTGAATCTTGGAGATTGGTGAAATTTTAGGGAGTAATCGAACTTGATTATTGCTTAAGTATTCTGTATAGTGGATTGGACTTGAAGGGTACCCAGTTTATGAATGTTTTGTGTGTGTGAGGAGTGAGTGGTACTGGATTATAATATGGAAATTGACAATATAAACTGTGCTGTGTTTTTTATTTTGGTTTCTGGAGAGTATTTTGTGTGATTTTGGAATGAAAACGATGATTGTTAGAAATGTTTGTTGAGAGGCAGATTTTGGAAACTGTGGATTAGCAAGATGTTGAAAATTTTTGTTCTGGAGTTTTGATTTAAGAGATTGATGGTACGGTTCATGTTTTAAATCCAGAAATTACATTTTGGGTTGATTCTGAGTTTTGATGTGTTCATGCATGAAGTTAATGAACAGAATGTTTGTGGGACAAAGGGAATGTCTTTGAAAATAATTGACCCTTGAAGTGAGGAATATTCTATTTTGGAAGTCAGCATCAAAATTGATTGTTTATGGATAATTTGAACTATGCAGTATTAAATTCTGATTTTGACTTGGAATATAATTTGGATATTGGAATGAAAAAGGTTTGAATGTCTGATTGTGAATGAGAATAGAAATTTGAATGATTTGGTGATTGAATCGGATGGCTGTTTTGAATTAAATTGGAATGTGATGCAGGAAAAAATAATTCGAATTGAAGAATAGGATTTTGATTGTGTTCTGATTGAGATTCTGATGTTTTTGTTTTGATCGAAATGTTGGAATAATGTTGGACTCAGAATTTGTATTGGGCTACCTGCCATTGGGCCCAAAATCTTTAAAAAAAATAAATCCAACATTGATTTAAAACTTAAAGTGTGGGACTTAATGAATATTGGGCTTTATTTTTACTCAATTATTTTTATAAGCCCAGTTTTTATCTAGTTGTGGACTTAATAAAAATGGGAAGATTGAGATTAATTTCTGAAAAAAAAAATGAATTACCTGAAATTGGATTCATTTATATTACGAAGGCCGTGACTGTATGATTAATTGACTGAGTACAAGGCCAATGTTTGTGGTGAATTGATAATATTCAATTTAATTTTTAAGAAAACAATTTAATATTTCACGATGTTCATTGAAGTCTGAGTAGATGAACAACCTTACAACTGAAATGTTTTCTTAAAAATTATATTGAAGAAATTTTCTAACACATTTAGAGTAATGCAAACTCTAAATGTGAGGATCATCTCATTTTACTAAAAGAATTCATTGTTTGATTTAGGAATCTGTTGAAGAAGAGACTGCATCCATGATCAATGATAAAATTGCTGAGTATGAGAAGCTGAAGAAAGAAGTGGACGAATACAGAGCAGCGGCTGAGATAAAGGGATTAGTCCTAGACGCAGACTTTGAGATTCCGTTTGAAATAGTTCAAGATCAGTTCAAGAAGAGAATTCAAGAGGAGAATGAAGAATATCTGAAGGCAGATTTGCAGTTACAACATATAAAGGAGTTGGAGTTATTCTGGATGGCAGAAAATCAGACTCATTCACAACTAGAACAACACTTGCCATATGATGTGAGAGTGGAAAGGATGAAGTTGAGAATAAGGGTACATAGACAGAACTAGCTGAAGAAGATGAGAGGGATTTTGAAATTAACTCAAGAAGATGTAGACAACCTCGTCATTAACTATCCAGTAGATCGGAGCCAGTTGAGCAGAATGGATTCAAGGATGGAGAAGTTGGAGGATTTGGATCTGAACTCACAATGATCAGTTGAAAGAATGGTCCCATTTTATGAGCTGCCCGGATTTTTGTATGGTAAGGGGCCAGTTGAGCAGAAATTTTTGGTGGATAATGCCCAGTTGAGATGGAATGAGGTGGTGACGGACTTTCTTAAAGAGTGGAATGAGGCACACGAGAATACCACTAGAGGAGTCACACCAGAACAGCAAAGGTGTATAGAGAACCCGAGATAGATGGACCAATCTGATGAAGGATTGGATGAGTGGAAAAGGGAATATCCGGATGACTCTGAATTTGTTCAAGCCACCGAGGGAAAGAACTCCATCACCCAAGAGAACCGGACAAGCTGAAACTCTGAAGAAATGGGATGCAGACATTGCTAAATCTCAACAGAAGCTTGTTGAGAAGAAATTTGCCCCATTTACCTATAGTGCAAAAATGACAGAAAAGGCTAACAGACAGAAAGCTGGAACGTCTGCGCAGCTGAGCCAGAAAGAAAATGAGCCGGTATTTTCTTCGGATTTGTTGACCAGAAATGATATTAACAAACTCTTCCCAATGAAAGCCATAAAGTACGATATGAGCTTTCTAAATCCGACTGAGAAGAAAAAGTTCGATAAATGGCTGAAGTTCCAATACGATGCTGAGATCAAAAAGATAATGAACTTCGACAAAGCCGACAAAGAAGATAAAAGGAAGGCTGGGAAAGAGTTTTTCTACTCAAGGCAACAGGATAATGTGGCTCGAGTGGCCAAAAGATGGAATCAGAATTTAAAGGATTGGTCAAAGGAGGAAGTCGCAAAGGCGATCGCAAGACGAAACCTCCGAATTACTCAGAAGATGAAGAACAATCTGGTGGGTGCCGCTGCCAATTTGAGGAAAGAGATAGAAAATCAATTTAACTATCTGGAAACGAGAGAGCCAGCGGGACCTACTGAGGAGAATGGATCATCTGATGGTGAGGATTTCGAACTTGTGGATCAATATCACGATGATCAACCAATGGAAGGGGGCCAGGGTCAGGAACTTGTCGATGAATCAGATGAGGAAATTGATGAACATATTGATACTGAAACTGTAACTGGGGATGTTGTCATCCCAACTCATCGACAAGTGGCAGAAGAAAGAATCCCGGTGAAAGAAGCAGAAGTAGTGGTGATGGAAACCGATTATACTGGAGTTGGAGAGAATGAACAGTCTGATGTACCTATGAAGGATGTGGCTACTGAAGGCCAAGGAGAAATAAGGGTGGAAGATGTTACACAAACTCCTGAGGTACATGAAGCTGAGGAACAAACAGTAGATTTGACTACTGATGGTCAAGGTAACTCAAGGATGAATATTGATGTGCCAGCAGCTGAAGTGCAACCAAGTGAAGTACAGAAAGAGATAGTGGAGCCAGAACAGACATATGTGGTTACTGAAGGCCATATACAGGGGAGTGAATCACCCACTGAGTGGTATGATGAGCTGTATGGAGTTGTCAACATCAATCACTAACCATTATACAATTAAGTAATGCAACTGTGCACTTGCGGTGCTTGTGCAGTCCTGGAGGACCACGCGAACTCCCAATTGAGCCTGGACCATTACAGGTCCTGTGGTCTAGTGGCAAGCACAGCCCGAACCGCAGGCCCTTAAACAACACCCTAAAATTTCCTAACAAGTCCAACATGTAGATCTCAATGCATAGAATACAATCATATAGAAAATAACCCCTTACCTGATTAATAAGCCTTCCAGAAAAATTGATGAAGATGAGGAAAACCCTAATTTCTTGTATTAACCGGCCACCTTCACTCGAAGCTACAAGATTCAATATTTACTTAAATTAAAATCTACAAGCTGTTCTAGAAACTAAGAAACAAGCTCTACAACTTAAAAGAAGGAACCCTAGCTAAAGAGGCCTCTAAGACCTTGAAAACAGCCTTCAAGATGGTTGCTCAACACTGGGATAACTAACTTGGACCACTATAAAAATAAGGAGGGGAGGCGAGGACAGATTTCCTCAAGCTACTAAACCATATAATTTCTACCATACAACCGGTAAGTACATTTCACAGTAATACACAAGAAATTACAGGCAGCAGCTTGCAGGTAAAATGTAGGATTCAGTATAACTCAACCTACTAAACCATATACCATGTTCCAGTTCATAAAACAAGTTTCTAAACTCCAAGACATTTAGTTTAGAATCAGACCACATTTGCTTTCGGAAATCAGTTTATTCTAAATGCCATGCTTAAGTTCAGCTTCAAAGACAGTATACGACACCATCACAGCAAGTGAGAAATCACAGAACTCAAACGGGCATAATTTCTAGCAATCAACAACACATTGCATATCGAGTATCATGTTCTAAATAAACAACAAAGAACACAGTGCATTCGAATTTCCAGGTTTCCACAGTCAAAGCCCGATTTCACAGAAGCCATTTCCAATTCAATGTCCCAGTTCTAGTTTAGACAAGCAATATGTAGGATTGAATAAAACTCAACTTCCTAAACTAAAAACCATATTTCAGTTCAGAGAAAAAGTTATAAATTTTCGAAACATTTAGCTAGGGTCAAACAACATTTGATTTCAGAATGTCAATTCCGCATTCCCACTACAACCAAATTAAATCAAGGCAAACAACAACAAGGAAACAGTCTAAGGCAAATTGCAATACCATTACACAGCTGCCATTTTCAAGCAAGACGGGAAATACTTCAGTATCTTAGGCAAGACATAGCATTTCAGTCTCAATGCCAGCAATTCCAAAAACCACATACTTTATAGCAATTCAAATCCCAAATCGAAAACCTAGGGTTAGGGATATACCTTCGAAGCGACAGTTGAGTGTACCAATAATACTCAAATCCCTCGGCATAGAAATGGTAATACAATTGCCATAATCACCAAGAACCTGTAAGATTGAACAAACACCAAAAATCCCCAATCGAAAAATCTAGGGTTTAGGGATTATACCTTCGAACAATCGGCAATGGTGCAAGAATGGAGTAGGGTTGCTTATATAGACTCACCCACATTCGCCTTGTATCGTGTTGCCGAATTCGATCGATCTTCACAACCAAGGATTCGATACCATTCGAATCACTGCCGGCCATTCGAATCAAAAAGGGAAAAGGGAACAAGACAATCCCCCTACAATCGCCACAAGAATTGGCATCCGAGGAGTCCGAATCGATCCGAATTCAAGGAGATGGGAGACGAAAATCGACGGGATTCGGATGGAGATTGCCACAGCTCCATTCGATTTCATTCGATTTTTGCTATCGAAAAAAAATGCCTTTCCTAGGTATCGAAGGGGTTCGAACGAGATGGGATTCGATTTCATCTGACATGTTCGATTTCGAAGATATTCGAATGAGAAACGGGATTCGAATCAGCCTTATTCGATTTCTGTCTTTCTTTCATCCGATTCCTTCATTTAATTTCCCTCACTGCTAAATGTCGCCCCTTCTACTAAATGCCACCCCAACCTGTTATTGGGCTTTTATTCAATTGGGCCTGAATTATTTTTAATTGGGCCTCTTTTAAATTTAAGCTGCTAGGCCTCAATTAATTTAATTGATTTGGGCTTCTCCGATATGCTCCCCGATATATTCCCAATTTGTCCAATCAATTATCCAACTCAACACAATTTAATAATTTCTACCTCTTGAAATTAATTAAATTGTCGCCTAGAATAAATCTTCATATCTTCGGGAATAAACTTTAGATTCCAGTTCTCACGACCAAACCCAAATTCCGATTCTTGGCCCATTTATTTCATTCCTTTGAAATAAATCCACAGTCTCACTGAAGTCGACACTGCCAAGCTCCGTCGATTTTAATTTCTTGCTCTTCAAAAATTAATTATATTCGTATAATTAATTCGCGAAATTTTTTTACACATTTTCGGACGTTAATTACCTGTTTAATCTTCGAATAAATTTAACTGATAACGGTGGGTGTTACACTAGCTGGCACTGCTCATCTAGTGGGGCACCCACACCGTTGTGATGGTGTAGTAGGAGCAGCTATCGAGTTTGGGGTATCCCCTACAAACACATATGTGGTTAAAGCTTATAAACCAGAAATATGCCCTGTAATAATATATTGATCGAAAAAACCGAATGTATAAATCTCAAATGTAATATACGAATACCTGGTCGTGGTGGAGCATCTGTAGGAGTAGAGGTATGTGTCCTAGTCGTGGGTCGCATCCCGCCTAGCATCAAATGCTCAGGCTGGGACTCCTGTCTAGCTGCAGAGGTCACTGTGGTGGGTTGATCAGAAACGCCTACACACGCACATATATACATATATACACATAATGAAGTTTTCCGGTTGGATTGTAATTTATAAAAAATATTACATGAATAAACTAGATTTAAATAAAACCGTTCTGGGGTGGTGGAGCATTAGCTGATTGTGAATGTGGCGCACCTTGCGAAGGCGCACATTAGTGGTATATCCAGACGTAGCCTCACTGATTGGGCCTAAGGATCAGTGGCTGCCATGCGACGTGACGAACCCGCCACTGAAGTCCCCAAATAGGCGGCGGTCGAATAGTAAGCGGCATATGTACGAGACCCGAAACTCCCGGAAATGTCACAAGTGGTGTCGTCGAACCCACATCGGGCGGTGGAGGTGTGGGCCGACGGTCAAGGTCATCGACCTCGTCACTACCCGGTACTGCTGGTTGTGCCTCATCTCTAGCTGGCTCCCGAAGACCTGACCCACGCTGTCTAATGTCAACCGGGTCACCACAGCCCCTGTGCGCCTGGCCTCGCCCATGTAGATCCTCGCCCCGCCCACGTCCTGCTGTCGTCATCCTGGCTAGATTGTCATGGGCGATGAAGGTCTGTGTTGACCTACCTGCGGAGCCACCTGCTCACCCAGATAACTAGGTGGCACGATCTCGACTGCGGCCACGTCCTACAACGCCTTCTCAACTAGCTCTCTCCATCTACATAATGACATGATAGTTATTAAGTGACATATTGTAAGAAGTATGAAACAAAGTTGGTAAGCATGCATATATTACAACATATACTAGATGCACCTAATTAGGAATTATCTCATCTCTATTTATCTAAAATGTTAACTATGACACTGGTATCATCTGAAAAATCATTAGATTCACAAGACAATTATAGTCATTAAGTTTCAACATTTGAACATAAACTTCAAAAGATCATAAGAATAACAACATAAATTTTAACGGGTTGAGCAGCATGTGTATATATATATATATATATATATATACATAACAGCATATACATAAAAAGGTCCCTATTATGAACATAACAACATATATATACTACAATAGGTCCATATTCTGAGATGTAAAAGTTGCTTACTTATTCAATATGAAAATTTATGTTAAATCACAAATCTATATCCAAATAGCTTTTATTCAAACATATATTAAACTTATTCAAACAACATATATTAGTTGCTTACTTTTTGATAATCTTCGGTAAAAAGTATTTAATTACTCTGCTCCAATATCTTGTGCTTCGTTCCTGAAAAATTAATAAACTAGATTGTCAATAAGCCAACGAATGGAATAACAATGTACTATTATGTGGTAAAATTTCACTCACATATTCCAATGTGAGGATCAATAAAATATTACATATTACTTTATCGTCGATGTTTCATTTATTCATTGCAATTACACATTACAAAGTTGCTAAATTTCATCAAACGAATAAAGACTAAAAAATATCCCGAGACCATATATTTCCAGCAGACGCGCAACACATCTATCCTGATGTTATAGCTTCCAAAAACCAAGCAAAAAAATTCCAAAAATTCCAAAATTTCACAATTATAAATCAGAATGAGTTAGGAATCTAATGGAATAAGAATCAAAACAATCCGACTGTTATTGCCCCCTCATAGACTTTTCACAAATTAACATCGACAGAAATGTGCAATGTAATTCCAAACATTATATCTCCTAAACAGTTTATCAAAAATACTCTAAATTTAAATCACAAACTACAAACACAATAGACTAATTTGTTTTAAAATTTCAATCAAAAACTCCAACATTTGATATATGTAACAACCTCAACACCCCCAAAATTAATAGAATTCCATGAAAAGTCTGTCCCGATTTATAGCTTCCAAACACCAAGAAAAAAGATTTCAAAAATTTCAAAATTTCACATATATGAACAATAATGAGTTAAGAATCAAAATAATCCGACTATTATTTCCCCTCATCTATTTTGCACAAAGTAACGTCGACAGAAATGCGCAATCTAATGCCAAACATTATATCTACCGAAGGGCTTATAAAAAATATACCAAATTTAAACAACAAAATATATACACCTTTGACTAATTTGTACTAAAGTTTCACTAAAACATTCCACCGTTTGCTTTATGTAACAAATGCAACAATCTAACCCCAAAATCAACCAAATTCTAGGAAATACGCAGCGGATCTGTCCCGATTTTATAGCTTCCAAACACCAAGTAAAAAAATTCCAAAAATTTTAAAATTTTACCACTATAAAAAATAATGAGTTAGGAATCAAACAAAATAAGAATCAGAACAATACGACTATTATTGCCCCCTCATCTACTGTGCACAAAGTAACGTCGACAAAAATGCACAATCTAATGACAAACCATATATCTCTCAAACGGCTTATCAAATACACACCAAATTTAAACCACGACATATAGACACCATTTACTATTTTGTGCTAAAATTTCAATCAAAAAATTCAACATTAACTATATGTAACAAACAATACAACACATAGAATACAACACAATATACTCAACAAAACACAATGAATTCATCGAAATTCATATAGGAATAGACTTAAACCTCAAATTCACTCAATATACTCAACACAAAAATACAACACATAGAATAATGACGAATACAGATTCAACATTCAAAATAACTCAAAATAGTCAACACCTAATCCATTTTCCACATTCCAGTACAACACCAAATCCACCGCCATTGCCCCATATACACACTCCACATTCCACAAGCCCAATCCCAACCTTATAGTCCTGATTCCACCACCATTACCTCTATGTTTATTCCACATCCCCAAATTTATCACATTGCAAGACAAACAATGAATATGCAAACAACTAATTTCGAATTTTCCATATCCCACAGCACCATTTCCGCTGCCACAAACCCATTTGCACACTCTATACAATATCCGCCATTTACTTGAACTTTATAGACACAAAAATTGTGGAGAATTCATACACTTTAAATTATCAAACAAAAATTCACCAAGATGGTAGGAGAATCAGAAACCAAACACTACAATACACATCATTCGACCAAAATCAAAGGAAAATGAAGATTTCAAAAAAATTATTAGAACCCATTCTCATCTATGCAAAAGAACACGAACATGGAGCATTCATTTAAAATGAGACAAGAAAATGAAAAAGGAATCCGTACCTAATGTTGCCCAATGTTGTTTGTAGGGTTTCCAAAAGTTGGTCGAGAGTTTGCTGGTGATGGGCTCGATGGAAGGAACCTTGGTTCGCTCGGGATGGTTCGAGAGGGAGAGGGAGAGGGAGAGGGAGAGGGAGTTTGGTTGGAGAGCGAGAGAAAGAGTCGAGCGCAGTCTGTGTTCTGCACGAACTAAGGCTTATATTATTACATGAGGTGAGGACTTTTAAAGTCCTCCAGTCCTTCATCACCTCGAGGCAAGGAAAGTTATTTTCCTCGCCTCATTCCTCACCTGAGTAGGTGAAAAAACTTATATTATCATCTTTTTCCTCACATGAAATAATTGCAAACTCATGAGGCGACAAAAGTTTAATTTTGTCGCCTATTTCCTCGCCTTCAAGCGAGGAAAAATTATCGTCACCTCCTTTTCCTCACCTCCAGCAGATATTCTTGTAGTGCGACAGAGCATAACTTATTCAAAACATAACTAAATCTGGAAATTCCAAATCCTAAAATCATCTATGAAATATGAACTTCAACTTACTTGAGGAAGACGAAGGCTAATTTGGATTGCAACTAGTTGAAATTCCTCCCCCAAGTTTACTCCTCCAACCCCTCACCCAATTCTTCCCCTCTCCTGTTTCTCTAACGTTCACAACTCTAATGATGAAAAGGACACTAGACTTGGTTCGAAGACCCCCAAAAATGGTAAAAGGATGAGGAATCCTATTTTTAGGAGTATTTAAACGTGAAGTAAGAGTCTCACGGTCCCATTCGCGATCCGGAGAAGCGTGGCCCAAACTGCGACTACTAGATTGGGTCAGCCAATGGGCCTCCACGGTCCTGGCACAATCGCCAGGGACCACGCGAAGACCACGCTCGACGAGATTGGACATGCAAGCGGCCTAACAAAGAAAGGAGGAGGAATTAATTTACTCAGTCCAATCCGAACTAAATAACTTTAGATAAATTCTACAAAACCCAATTTATCACAGATATCTAAAATATTTGAATGAAAATTTTGGGGTGTTACATAAGCCTTCAATAAACCTTGCCATATTGGCATTCTCATTCTCATCAACTCTGGTTCAAAGCATCAATTTTCCATATCCTTGTAAAAATTTTCAACACTTCGATTTCCTTAGGTAATCATTTGAAGAGCCATGTACATATCCCTCTCAAACTACTTTTGACACGAATCTCTTCCTCATGGCATCCTTCAACTCAATCCAATTGGTGATCCTCGCATTTTGACTGCGCATTCCTCTCATGGATTGTTGTTGTCACCTAGTCAAAGTGTAGTCATGTAACACCCAGGCCCGCTGCAAGGTCAAAAAGTGGTTACGTGCCCTCCGGGATTGAAGACTGGCCCCACAGATCAACACAAGCTCTTTTTAGTGCGCTTTGGCCTCACTCGTGTACACCTTGGAGAACTTTCCAGTGGGTCACCCATCCCAAAATTACTCCAAGGCCAGCACGCTTAACCTTGAAGTTTTTATGGGATGGCCACCAGAAAAGAAAGGTGCACCTTGTTGATATGAGTAGTTTTTTCAATTTTTTTAAGCTATTTTTTAAGCCACCTCATCTTAGGGTATTACAAGTCAGCAAATTCCACAACTGCTACCTATACTTTATCATTCTTCAGAGTGTGTTGACTTATGAAAAATAGCTTCATCTTTTGCTTCCCATCTAAGAAATCATCCATTTTGGAGGATCTATTAAAAGAGGGAATATTCACCTTGTAGGTAGGAGTGTAATGGCGCTGCCTTCTACTTTGTCGCTCCACATTTACTTCCGTCCATCTTTCACCACCAAATTTATATCCCTCTTCTAGATCCACAACTTGACGTCTAAATCTTTGAGCTCTATGTTGGGCATTTCCTGTTGGCTCTCCCGCTATTGATTCATCACTCCTTACTTGTTCAAGCATATCTAACTTTTCTTGCATCGGTGTAGTATAATACTCAATTGATTAAACAAATTTCTTGTCATCTCTTCCATTGTCCTCTGCATTTGAGCATTATCCATATTGTCTTATCTATCCTTTCAACTAGAAGAAATTCACAATTATATGCCTATACTATACCTTCTGTTCACTCCTTTCTTCTGACACAACCCTCAAGTATTCCTCACAACTTCTCCAACCCTCAATTCTTAAGTCAATTGAGATTCAATCAACTATGGTAAGAAGCACCCACAAATGCATAAGTATGAAAGCTAGGTACCCAAGGACCATGTAAATGTGTCATAAGGATGACTATTAAGAAAAAGGCTATAAGGCTCAAGCTGGCTACCAAGGAAAGGTATAAGATGATGAACGCAAACACAAGACCAAAATTAAATCAACAAATCCCAAATAAATATCACAAACTAAAGATGTGCACAAAGTTCAAGCTTGAAAGATTTAGAAGGGTGTATTGGTTGTGGAGTCTGTAAGATTTCTTTAGACTTTTAAAGTCTGGGGGTATTCAATCCGGATTTTCAAAAATCTTTAAAAATCCTGAGGTATTCAATACGGATTTTAAAAAGTCTTAAAAAATCTTTAGGTATTCAACAGTCTGTGGATTTTAATACTCTATAGATTTTCTTTAATTCTCTTCTAAAAATATAAATAGATTTCACTCTCCAAAATCTCTTCTAACAACTAGAGATTTTTACGTATTCTATCAGAGAACTCTAAAGACGAAAGGTCAAAAGAAAAAAACCTTCGTTGTTCTTCTAACAAAGGTACTACACAAATCTTTTGCTGCTCTTTGTTTTGAATTTTACGGATTGATTGGCAAAACCTTGCTATTACTTTGATGTTGTATTTGCTTTTTCTATTTCTTCTATTTTGTGTGTGGTTGAGAAGCTATGTGTATGGATAAGTTTGCCTTGAGATTTTTGTGTGTCACTAATAATTTAAATCGCAACAGAAAAGATGATTTGTGGCAAGATTTGTGTGGTTATAGAATTGTTATAGATTTGTGTTATGATACAAGTGATATGGAAGAAGTTTCATTTTCATGGTTTGTGATTTGAGTTTTTTAAGTGTTGATACCTATGATGGTGTTGTAGTTAAAAGTTTTGGAATGTCTTATGTATATATAATAGTCATAAAAAATAGTTTGATATATGTAGAATATATATTTATGTGAATGAATTGAAAAATGTATAATTTGTTGAGAGAATTTGTTTAGATTTTTACGAGTGTCATCAAGAATTTGAGAAAGCAGTTACTCATAATTTACTTGTCAATTTCTTTTTACCTATTAATGTATTAACTAATATATACTATATACGTATATATCATAATAAGTTATTTTGTGTCCATTAATATAGTAATATTATCATTGGGGATTCACAACAAGCTACAAAAAGGAAGGCATCCTATGAACAATGGACTAAGGAACAAAGCGACTTATTGTTAGAACTCATGGTTGATGCTGCGGCTCGGGGATGGCGTGATAATAGTGGTATTTTTACC
>MAYD01557200.1:0-10184 GCA_001909325.1 Ruellia speciosa
ATACAAATATATACCACAAAAATTGAAGAAGACAAGTTATTACTAACAATTGAAAAGGAAAATAAAAATTAGCTTTAACATTGTTTTTTATCACTCAATGATATGTAAAATTGAGATTAAACCTTAAAAAAAATATTTGAAAATTAAACTAAGTATGATCTTGCCAATGAGATTAACCGATCATAATTTTATTCAAAATACTCATAATATACATAATTTTATATTGGGATAGGTTCTTCAAAAGGATGATTACAAAAGATGATACAGAATAAAGAATATACCATGTTTGGTATCTTCACTCCTGCTACATCTTCTAAATTTGTCTTCCTTTTATACGCAAGAACTTGGAGAATACTTAGTGCCAAGTATTGTTTCGTGGTCTATTCTCCATCATTCTTTTTTCTTACACACTTTGGTACAATTATTTCTTCATCTTCACATGAGTTTGTTGTGGTTGATGTCCTCAGATGGTTTTGGTGTTCTCCAGCTATAATGCACTCCACTCGTTGATTTGTTCTACATTATTTCGTGGCTTCTTTGCATCATTGTTTGCATCATCTTGTGGTTCCTTGGCATCATTGCTTGCGTCATTTCATAGTCTCCTTTTGAAATATCATTCTAACTTTGAGCTTGTCAAAGATTTTTGTGCAATAGTTTTCCAATTGATCTTTACGTCTTCGAAGCATGTATTAGTGGCGGTTTGTATCATCCTTTCCGCTCTACCCCAATAAATAACAAAACAAGTACTTCCTCTATTTTTTTTCTTTTATAACACTTTGGGGTTTAGCATTATTCACATATTCTATTTTGACTATCATGAGTGATTTTTATTTAAGAAAAAATATAGTTATATGGTGTTTGGTTAATTCGTTTTAATAAATATTTTAAAAACATCAACTTTATATATATTTTATATTTATTGATAATTAATAATATTAATAGTTAAAGTTATGTATCGATAAACGTGTCAATGAAAAATATTACAAAAGTAAAAATATAATGCCCAAAAATTTGAACATTTTTTGCGCGCTACTACCGTACCAGTTTGCCTAAACTAGTGGTCAGCTAGCTTAGACTCCTTGATACAAGTCTTCAACATAGAAAACACATAGGAGTTCATAGCCATTAATTACGTCTTTTATGCATTCCAGGAAACAGGTAAGCGTATCTAAAATCCTTAAAGTATAAACCAATACCACGCATAGTACCCACGACATAACCAGATAGCACGAATAACAGTAACAGAGAATATAACATGCCAGAAATGCATCATATACTAAACCATGCAGGTCCTCTCGTACCCCCAACCCGATCAGTATGCGTCTGCGCCTCCAGGGAAATCTATAAAAGTAAAGCAACAGGGTTCAGTACAACGTACTGAGTAAGGGATAAATAAAAATAGGGAGAGGAGAGATATCATAATGGAATAAGAGCAAGAGCATAAACAAGTAAATACAATAAACCCGTATGCATAGATGCACATGATGCATGGCCTAACATACACCTATCTAACCTATATGCAGATGCAGAAATGATGCCTAGGCCGGCACCTACCTACCCATCACCATGCTCACGGCCAGGTGATCCCACATCGGTCCACGCCATGCTTAAGGCCAGGCGGATAATCGTCTCGACTTCATGCTCAAGGCCACGTGAAGGAAGTATAATGCCATGCTCAAGGCCAGACAACAGTGATAACAGGACGCCATGCACAAGGCCAGGCAGTAATGCAATGGGTGCGGTGTCATGTCATGCACATGGCCAGACAAAAATAATCGTGAATGTAAAACAATGCCATGCTCACGGTAAGACATATACATGAACAGGCATAGCTTGCCACAACTACATATTGACTCATAAAATAGTGTCATCAACAGGCAACCTAAGCAGTAGGTTCACATGCCTCGTCTTCTAGCCCTAAAAGATCCATGGTCAAGTGTACATACATAGTTCAATGAACTTCCCCTAACAATTCAACAACTCGTAACCTGTAGCAACATTCAAACAACAACAACAAGAATAATAATAATTATAATAACAATAATAACAATAGTAGTAGTAGTAGTAGTAATAATATTAATAATAATAAAATACTAGTAAAGTGAATTAATAGTAATCATGATAGTGGTCTTGCACTAGATCACCTGAACACGGCATTAGTCATCATTAGTTACCATTAGTCAGACATTATTAATTCCATTGTAACGCCCAAAAAATTTAAAAATTTCTTTTCGAGCACGCTACTGCCGTATTAGGTTGTCTAGACTAGTGGTCAGTTAGCCTATACGCCCCAATACAAGGCCGGACAACACACAATACACAAGGGTTATTATCTTGATTAAAGTTTTTCATGCGATAAAGGGAAGCGAACAATAAAACATAGAGACAAATCCGGGCAACCCGCCCTGATAAAAACAACAGTCGACCAAAACGCAAAGTATGGCATCAAGCCGAATGAAACAACAGAGTCAAAGCAATAACATGCGACGCAAAAGAAACGTCCTACACTAGGATGTAATCCACTCGGGAACCCAACCCCCAATCATGAAGCTGCGCCTCCATGAGGATCTATAAAACAAACAAGGGGCAGTACGTCGTACTGAGCAAGGGAATACACGAGAAGGGAAACGAGTGTCAGCGAATAGTAAAAACTCATGCATAAGAAACGAATAACGAGCAGAAAGTGAGTAAATCATCACACCGGCCCATACCGATGCTTCAACCACAAGCATACATAAATGCATATGATGCATGACCTAACATACACCTATCTACCCTATATGCATATGCAAGACAAATGCCTGGGCCGGCGTCTACCTAAGAGTCCCCGCCTCTACTTGCGGATCATGCCTTTACCGGCATAACGTGAGAGATGCCTCAACCGGCACAATATGAGGGATGCCTTTACCGGCATCATACAATACACGGGCCGACTTTACCGCCAAGCCCATGGTGGAAATGCTCATGCGATCATCATATAACGAGGCTTGCCATAGCCACATACCGGCCCATGGTATAATGCAAAGCAACCTACGTCTAGGTTCACATGCATACGTCTAGCCTATATGGTTCTCAACAACAAGTGCATCGATACAATACATGATTCGTGTACCACCTCCCTAGGCTAATTGGTCAAATCGAGCAAGGCCACATGTACGCATAATCATCACAAGTTGGGTCCTCATGCTCCCTAATCATTTAGTCATTAAGGATTCAAGTTATCGAGTCACATGCTAGGTTCGCAAATCGGTTTGATTCATTATCATGCCACATCTCACATGCATACCATCACACAATTCAAGATCATTACTCTAATATGCCACCTAGGTTCCAATCATGATTCAAGTCACCCATGCATAAGGGAATCAAGGAAAAGTCGAAACAGCCGGCCAGCAGCAGGCTGCAGGCTGCGCGGTCCCCAAGGACCGCGGGGCCCAGGACCGCGTGAGGTCCAAAATGGGTCGGGCCTGCCAGGCGCGGTCCTTACGTGCTGTCTTCAGGACCGCGCCCGAAGCAGAGCGCGCGTCGGGTCTGGAATGCGCACCACAAGCTGGAAATTGAAGGAAAAACACATGCTAACTCAATGCAAACCCTTGCCTTGGTCACAAGATGGTTCCTAGCGATTCCGAAGCCACCCAAAGCTCGAGGGGCCTCCCCAACCACCGGAAAACCTAAAACCCAAGGATTTAGCCAAGAACAAGACAAACCCTTAGCCGGGTTTCTAAGAAGTTGGGGCTTTACATCCCTCCCCCCTTAAGGACATTTCGTCCATGAAATGAAGCTGGAATGGAATGCGGGAAAGAGGAAAGGAAAGCTCACCTCACGACAACACTCGCAAGTCAAAATCCAGGTACTTCGCCCACATCGCCTTTTCGGTCTCCCAAGTGGCGTCCTCATGCCCGTGTCTCGACCAACGGACCTTTACCATCCGAATCGTCTTGTTCCACAACACTCTCTCTTTCACATCGAGAACCTCCACCAGATGATACTCGTACTCCAAACTCCACCTCGTCCGGTTGAGTGATCTTGCTCGGGTCGGCGATGAATTTGCAAAGTTGGGATATGTGGAAGACGTCATGAGCTCGACCCACCTCCGCCGGCAATGCAAGTCGGTAAGCGACTTTCCCGACCCGCTCGACTATCTCGTATGGCCCAATGAATCGGGGACTCAACTTCCCCTTCTTGCCGAATCTCCTCACACCTCTGACCGGTGACACTCTCAACAACACTCTGTCGCTAACCTCAAACTCGAAGTCTCTCCTCCCAAGGTCCGCGTAACTCTTCTGACGGTCTTGTGCCTCCTGCATCCTATCTCGGATTACCCTCACTAACTCGGTCGTCTGCTCGATCAAGTCGGGACCCATTATCACTCGTTCCGAAGGGTCATTCCAACACAATGGAGTCCGGCATCGTCGCCCGTACAATGCCTCGAAAGGTGCCATCTGAATGCTCGCTTGATAACTGTTGTTGTACGAGAACTCAACCAATGCCAAGTGATCCCCCCAACTCCCTCGGAAGTCCAACATGCAGGCTCGCAACATGTCCTCGAGGGTGCGTATCGTCCTCTCGGTCTGTCCATCTGACTGTGGATGCCATGCTGTGCTCATACTGATGTGGGTGCCGAAAGCCTTCTGAACATCTCTCCAGAATTGTGACAAGAATTGGGAATCTCGGTCGGAAACAATCTCTCGTGGTATCCCAAACCTCCTCACCACATGATGGATGTATGCCTGCGTCAACTGTTCCATGCTCCATGTCAATCGCATGGGTATGAAGACTGCACTCTTGGTCAATCGATCGACCACCACCCAAATCGTGTCTATCCCCTATTTCGTCCGTGGCAGTCCAGTCACGAAGTCCATCGAAATCGATTCCCACTTCCACTCGGGAATCTCAAGCGGCTGCAATAATCCCATCGGTCTCATGTGCTCGGCCTTGACCCGCTAACAGGTCACGCACATCGCTACAAACTCAGCAATCTCTCTCTTCATGTTGCCCCACCAGTAGCTCTGACGAAAATCCTTGTACATCTTGGTTGCTCCTGGGTGAACCGAGAACCGTGTACTATGAGCCTCCTCCATCACCCTCCTCTTCAAATCCCCACGAGAAGAGGGTATGCACCACCGAACCCCACAACGAACAACTCCCTAATCATCCACTCGAAACCCCGAAGCTCGGCCCGACTGAATCTTCGCCCTCAAGGTGGCTATCTCACCGTCCCCTGATTGACTCGACCGAATCTCTTCCAACAATGAAGGTACTGCGACCATGGCATGAAGGCAACTCTCTGTGGCGCCGCAAGGCACCAATTCGATCTCTAACCTCTCGAATTCCCTCCTCAACTCCGGTATCCTCACCAAGGTCCCCATCATGTGATGCTCCTTCCTACTCAGTGCGTCGACTACCTTGTTTGCTTTCCCCTCGACATATTGAATCTCGGCGTCGTAATCCTGGAGGAGCTCCATGTGCTCTTGGGTGAACAAGCACCTCAAATTCTTGTGGTCGGTGTAAATCCTGCTCCTAGCTCCGTAGAGGTAGTGTCGCCAAATCTTCAAAGCATGGACGACCGCCGCCATCTCCAGGTCGTGTGTCAGATAGTTCAGCTCATGCAGTTTCAGCTGTCGTGAAGCAAAGGCGATCACCTTCCCATGCTGCATTAAGACGCACCCCAACCCTCGGTGCGACGTATCCGTGTAAATCTCGAACTCACCGGACTTATCTGGGAGTACTAGAACTGGTGCCTCTGTCACCATCCTCTTAAGCTGCTCGAATGCTGCCTCATAAATGTCGTCCCAACGGAACCTCACATCCTTCCTCAACAACCGTGTCAAGGGCTACGCAATACTCGAAAATCCCTCGATGAACCGTCGGTAGTAGCCAACCAACCCTAGAAAGCTGCGGATCTCACTGACATTCCTCGGGCCTCGCCACTGCAATACTGCCTCCACCTTGGCTGGATCAACTGAGATGCCAGCCGCTGATACGATGTGCCCCAAGAACGACACCTGATCCAACCAAAACTCGCACTTCGAGAGTTTAGCATAAAGCTTGTGCTCCCGAAGCATCGTCAACATCGTCCTCAAGTGCCCCTCATGAGCCTGCGGACTCGGAGGGTACACGAGAATGTCGTGGATGAAGACCACCACACACCTATCCAAAAGAGGCCGAAAAATCCGATGCATCAAGTCCATGAAGATCGCAGGTGCATTCGTCAAGCCAAACGGCATGACCGTAAACTCAAAATGTCTGTATCTCGTCCTAAAGGCCGTCTTCGGCCTATCGGCCTCTGCCACTTTGATTTGATGATAGCCGGATCTCAAGTCAATCTTGGAAAAGGTGCTTGCCCCTCTCAACTGGTCGAACAAATCATCGATGCGTGGCAGTGGGTACTTGTTCTTTACAGTGATCTGGTTCAACCCTCTATAGTCGATGCACATTCGAAGACTGTCATCCTTCTTCTTCACAAACAAGACCGGGGTACCCCAGGGAGAACTGCTGGGCTGGATGTACCCCTTCTCCAACAATTCTTGCAACTGCGCACTTAACTCCCTCAACTCCGCCAGAGCCATGCGATACGGTGCCTTTGAGATCGGAACTGAGCCAGGCACAAGCTCAATCGTGAATTCAATCTCCCGAACAGGTGGGAGACCAGGAATCTCATCGGGGAAAACGTCCCCGAACTCGAAAACAATGGGAATGTCAGAGACAGCAGGAACCGCTGCTCTCAAATCACGAACTTGACAAAGATACACAGGATAACCCCTGCGCAAAAGAGATGCCAAAGACAACGAGGATACGATCCTAATGTCAGGCTGATAAGGAATATGACGATAGGATACGTAAGTACCGTGCGAGTCGCGGAAAGAAACCCGTGGAATACCACAGTCGAGTCGGGCATGATGGCGTGCCAGCCAATCCATGCCATGGATCACATTGAACTCCGCCAGGTCGAACACCACAAGATCGGCCCTAAAGTCCCGGCCTTCGATCGACAACAGAGCCTCGGGCAACAATTGCTCACACTCCCGAATCTCCCCCGAAGGCAGGGGATCGGTACTCTATGGGGCACCAAGGGGCCTAAATCGTGCTTGCGCACAAAATCTGAAGCAACAAAAGAGCATGAATCTCCAGAATTAAACAGGACAAACGCAAGATGAGTAGCGATGCGAATAGATCCTAAGGCATTGACAGTAACGAGAATAAGCCTAGTCCTCAAGGAAAAACAAAACGGGGAAATCACGCCTAAAGAAAGGGAAAGGAAACAAATTGAATCGTACCTGCAATGACGTCCTCTCGACGCTCGGCGTCTGCTCGCTCAATCACATTCAGGCGTCCTCCGCGCCCCGCCTGACCCTGTCTACCCCTCTCCGGTGGGGCCATCGCTCGCTGTGGCTGACCACCCTGCTGACCTCAGGGGCAATCCCTCTTGAGGTGTCCCACCTCCTGACATGACCAACACACCCTTTGCTGCGGGTCCCAATGAGCCGACGCACGAGGCTGTCCTCCGCCTCCTCGTCCACGACCTCCAACCTGTCCACCCCCACGTCCTACTGCCCCATCGGCTCGGGCCCCACCAAATCTCTGTTGCGCCCCTCTACGGTGGTCTCTCGACTATCGTGTCTCGCGTTCCCTTTTTCTGTTCTGCATTCCCGCATCTCATCCGCTCGGCCCCTCTCCACAAACGGGGCCTGGTCGTACGCGACCGGAAGAGAAGCTCGCTCAAAGATCCCAAGCCCAGTACGTATCTCGGCCTTCAGGCCATCTACGAATCGCTGAACCCGATCTGCCTCAGTGGGAACTAGCTTAGGCGCTACCCTCATCAACTCGACAAACCTCTGGTGATAAGTGGTCACAGTCATGTCGTCAGTCTGTACCAAACTCAGGAACTCACGCCTCTTGGCACTCATCATCTGTGGTGTGAAGAAATGGGCTCTCAGTATGTCTCGAAACTGTGCCCATCCGAAACCCGGTCTCGCCATCAGTGTCGCCTCACTGGCCCGCCACCATTGCAATGCAGCCCCAATCAGGAAGTGCGAAGCGACCAACACCCTCCGTCTCTCCGGACACCCGATGTGCTGGAAGATGCTGGTCATCTGGTAGGTCCAGTCGTCGAACACCAAGGGGTCAGCTCCCCCCTCGAAAGTCGGTGGTCGGTGGCGTGTGGCTAACTCCAGGTAGTCGACGTGCGTATATACCGACTGTGCTGGTGCAGCTACTGCAGGAATCGTGGCACCCTGCGCTTGCTGCAATGCCTGAAAGGCCATCATCATCTGCTGTAGAAAGGTCGCGGGGTCGACAGCCGGTGCCGCCCCCTGCTGCTGCCCTGTCGGCACTTGCCCCTATGAAGGAGCTCCCTGCTGTGACTGCTCGTCCCCCAAGCTATCTTGTACCACCTCTTCACAATTCTCCCCCACATGATCGCCCACAGGAGGTCCGTGGTTCCTTCGTGGCCTACCCCGCCGGCCTGTCCCAACCGCACGTCATGGAGGCATCCTGAACTAAGTCAATGTTAACGGGTTAGTACCATCCCTAGGGTAAGCTCCACAGTCACACAAAAGGGCAGAAAGCGGTAAACAACAACAATCTCACTGGAGTCCCCACAGAGTCTACCACGGAATCATCATTTCATGGTCCAACGCTGCGGGTTGCGCACCCCAGAGAAGTAGAAGATAAGAAAAATACATCATCCTAGACTATATGCACCCCCCGCACACTCTTACCACCTATGTCTAATCCATTTTTATAGGCAAGAAGAGCGCTCAGGCTCTGATACCACTCTGTAACGCCCCGAAAATTTAAAAATTTCTTTTCGGGCATGCTACTGCCGTATTAGGTTGCCTAGACTAGTGGCCAATTAGCCTAGACGCCCCAATACAAGGCCGGGCAACAGACAACACACAAGGGTTGTTATCTTGATTAAAGTCTTTCATGCGATAAAGGGAAGCGAACAATAAAACATATAGATAAATCTGGGCAACCCGC
Organism: Ruellia speciosa; assembly: GCA_001909325.1. Classification (NCBI taxonomy): domain Eukaryota; kingdom Viridiplantae; phylum Streptophyta; class Magnoliopsida; order Lamiales; family Acanthaceae; genus Ruellia; species Ruellia speciosa. Next base: position 8,983 of record MAYD01557200.1, read on the forward strand.
CCTGATAAAAACAACAGTCGACCAAAACGCAAAGTATGGCATCAAGCCGAATGAAACAATAGAGTCAAAGCAATAACATGCGATGCAAAAGAAACGTCCTACACTAGGATGCAATCCACTCTGGAACCCAACCCCCAATCATGCCGCTGCGCCTCCATGAGGATCTATAAAACAAACAAGGGGTCAGTACGTCGTATTGAGCAAGAGAATACACGAGAAGGGAAATGTGTGTCAGCGAATAGTAAAAACTCATGCATAAGAAACGAATAACGAGCAGAAAGCGAGTAAATCATCATATCATCCCATACTGATGCTTTAACCACAAGCATACATAAATGCATATGATGCATGGCCTAACATACACCTATCTACCCTATATGCATATGCAAGAGAAATGCCTAGGCCGGCGTCTACCTAAGAGTCTCCGCCTCTACCGGCGGATCATGCCTTTACCGGCATAACATGAGAGATGCCTCAATCGGCACAATATGAGGGATGCCTTTACCGGCATCATACAATGCACGGGCCGACCTTACCGCCAAGCCCATGGTGGAAATGCTTATGCGATCATCATATAACGAGGCTTGCCATAGCCACATACTGGCCCATGGTATCATGCAAAGCAACCTACGTCTAGGTTCACATACATACGTCTAGCTTATATGGTTCTCAACAACAAGTGCATCGATACAATACATGATTAGTGTACCACGTCCCTAGGCTAATTGGTCAAATCGAGCAAGGCCTCATGTACGCATAATCATCACAAGTTGGGTCCTCATGCTCCATAATCATTTAGTCATTAAGGATTCAAGTTATCGAGTCACATGCTAGGTTCGCAAATCGGTTTGATTCATTATCATGCCACATCTCACATGCATACCATCACACAAGTCAAGATCATTACTCTAACATGCCACCTAGGTTCCAATCATGATTCAAGTCACCCATGCACAAGGGAATCAAGGAAAAGTCGAAACAGTCGGCCAGCAGCAGGCTGCCGGCTACACGGTACATTACCCAAGGATCGCGCGGCCCAGGACTGCGCGAGGTCCAGAATGGGCTGCGCCTGCCTGGCGCCGTCCTTACGCGCGGTCTGCGGGACCGCGCCCGAAGCAGAGCACGCGTCGGGTCTGGAATGCGCACCACAAGCTGGAAATTGAAGGAAAAACACATGCTAACTCAATGCAAACCCTTGCCTT
>MAYD01557285.1:0-12827 GCA_001909325.1 Ruellia speciosa
TATATTAAATACATATTTCACGATTCTACAGTGTATATATTAAGAAAATTTAGAAATATGAAGATAATTAGGGAGCAAACTCTTAAAAAAAAAAATTTGAAAGGGAATATATATATATATATATATATAGAGGAAAAATGCGTTGTTAGAGAAGTATCATGTGACACACAATTAGTTTAAGAAATTCTCTCCCCTTCTTACATTACTACCCATATATGTATTGTTTACTTACAATTCCCTCCCCTTCTTTTTTATATACATATATGTGTGTATTGTTTACTCAATTATTTTATTTGACACATGTAATTAAGTAAAGTGTTACTAAATGGATTGTCTCTCTCTTATATTTAACAATAAAAATACAAACATTTAACCCATAAAATTTGACAATCTTATATTATAAAACAGTGAACGCTACGACATCAAAGTTAATAATATTACTTGCTATATAAAAAAAAGCTCTAAGCCCATAATTTGACCCCTATCATCGAGTTATATGTTGTTTAACATTTTATGCCACATTTGTTAAAAACAGAAAAAAAAAATTATAACACATACATACAATACAAAAATTCCGCCAACAGGCGACGACTTTTAAATACAATATAAACATAAGAGATTTGCCTCCATATATATCCAATTTTATTTAAAAATATGATTAATTAAAGTTATATTAACAATTGTAAAATATTTATATTAACAGGAAATTAGAGTTCAATCTCTATTTTACAAACTGTTTTAGCAATTAATCATCATGTTAAAATTCTTTAAAGATATATTTCTAATTAAAATTTGACATTTACAGTCAATATATATTTTTATGATAAGTGCCCTAAGATTGAATTATTTAGATAGGATTTTAATAAATTTAATTATTTTAATTATATTAAATACATATTTCACGATTCTACAGTGTATATATTAAGAAAATTTAGAAATATGAAGATAATTAGGGAGCAAACTCTTAAAAAAAAAAATTTGAAAGGGAATTAACTCTATATATATATAAAGTGTGGATAGCTTAGTAGAGTCTAGAGGGTACGTAGTTATTTATAAACCAAGAGAGTATTTATTAGTGCTATAATTAGGACTTTAAAAAGCGGTGAATGATTAAATGAAGTGGGCGTAGTAATATTAGGTCACGAAACCAAAGTACAACTGGTCAACCACTCAAATGTAACTTGTAAGTTGCAAGAGATCAAGTATAACCTTAAAATGGAGGTAAATTTTATTTTAGTATAATACGTGTAGTGCCACTGGCAATTGTTAATGTCATGTAGCATTCATTAAGTATTTTTGTAGTAAATAAAATAAAAGAATACTGTTTCCAAATATGTCACACTTTAAGAATATAATAGCCAAATTATACCTATTTAATGTATAATTAATACACATAATAATGTATGCATTAAAAAAATATAGCAGTAAAATTGAAAAATAAACAATTTTTTGTAATGAAATGCACCAAGTGACTTTTATTTGAAAAAAAAATAAAAATCTTTTTGAATGATATTTATTTTAAGAGCTAAGGAATAATAATAGTAAAAGAAATAAATAAATGCAATAAAGAAGTGGTGGTGAAGGTCAAGGTGAGGTGTTGAAGGGAGAGGCTTTTAGAATAGATTGGTTAATGGAAGTCGTGAATAGCTGGACACAGTTGTGTTTCACGTTTGAGGTTGTGTCCAAGTTTGGGGTTCCTCCTTCATTTTCCTTGTCATTAATTTGTTAGTGAAAGAGTTGATTGGACAAAGACAGCGCCACAGTGTGTGTCTCTCCTCTTCAGTTGTTGCCAATTTGTCCATTATCATACGTATTAGTAAATGTTTCTCTAACAACTGGGGCAGGGTTAGGGGTAAACGGGGTTTCATGGAAAGACGTGTGCTAGTGAAGTTGAATCAACTTGTTAACAGATTAATGTGTGATCTCATGCCTTACCTTCCATCGTTTGGCCCTTCAGGATTTAAATATAATTGGCAAACACGAGACATCAAAATATTACTTCCTTGTCTATAGATGTATTTAAAAACATGTGAGTAAAAATGAAATATACCTTAAAAAATTGTAATACAACTTACTTACATTCAAATAATATGATTTTCCTGGTTCCCAAAAAAAAAAATAGTATGATTCCCCGAAAACTATAGTAGTACTGTATACACCGACTGGCTAACTTGTTGGACTCTAAACAGTGTTGGTTGTTGTTTAAAATAAGATTGGCATTGTTGAATTTTTTTTAACAAAGTACTAATCGTTGTTTAAAACAAGGTCTGTGTTGTTGAAAACTACAAAAAAATTTTAACAACAAACTCTGTTTTAAACAACGGCTCAAATAATATTAAACATACCTATCTCCCCAAGTAAGTCTTCATTAGGTGCATGTTTAGGGAATTATTATAGCATGTTGGTTTAGAAATTAGGGAGTAGTCTTTCCCCCTCTTCGAAAGTCTTGGTCTACTAAGATCACTCTATTGCGGGGGATTCCATTCCCCCCCCCCCCCCCCCCCCCACAAAGCCCCCAGGTATCCATTCTATACTGGAATATTGAGGTACAAAATCCTCTACCACGACCACCATTCGCAGTCCATTTGCGTTCTCTTCCTTATCCGGGAAGGTGGATCAAAGAAAGATAGCTTGCTTCTCTCTTGGATCCTAGGATGGGATGAGTTGACATTGAGGTGCCACGCTTTCTAGCCCTATAAATCAATCAACTAGAAAAAAGGTGCTTGTCAGCACCACTAGACTTAAATTGATCCAGTAGAGCAGCATGCCGGTCTTGTTGCTGTATACACGTTACACAATCATCCCAAAAGAAAAGGGAGAATGCATTGCAAAACTTAATTTGCTAGTTCCACGAATAAATTGTTGGGGGAACTTGCATTTCTTGCCAAACCAAGGAAAAGAAAAAGGAAATGAAGAATAACAATATAGCACCATTGTGCTAAGTTGATGAAGAAAGAAAAGGAAATTGGTGATAAATAATATATATGCAAAACTTCTCCCTTATGTAAATACTATATGGCATGAAGCCTAGCTAAAATGATCACAATTCAATAATTATTAACGTGTCCTAATGAAGTGTGAATCTTTTACGATCAGCATAGTTTAAGGATTTCCCTATCTTTGAATTTGCAACTTAATATCAGATTAGGTCCAATTGAATAAGGTTGGAGCCTTTGGGTTAATAAATAATTGTTTTTAATACATATATATAGTACTATATAGTATAAATTTCTTATCACATTATTTTTTTCTCTTTACAAACCTTTTATATTGTAACACTAATATAGTAGTAGTATAGTAGTACTAAAAATATTTGGGCCTAACTCACCAACTCAGCTAGTCATAATTTCAAGGGGCCTGTCGGGCCCAAAGGTACCCATAAAGCCTCTGGGCCCTGGCCTTAAACCCGATCCACTAGACAGTAAACAACTAGAGAAAATACCGTAATTTTGTAGTTTCCAAAGAAATTCAAGTCGGCGGGAATCATTGAATCGAATCAATTGGGCAGTGGGCAGGGAGTTAATGTCAAAACAAGAAACACGAAATTGTTTGCTCAAGAATTCAAAATTATCATTCGCTGAAATTTATAGTATCAAACGTCATTATAAACTCTCTCCTTCCAAAGGAATCAAGGCTAGATTGTCTCCGGTGAAGGCCAGAAAGAAATTTTGATTTCCGGCATTCCTCCATAGATGCCTCCCTCTTTCTTTCTGGATTTCAGAGATGAGAAACCAATGCTGCCATGTCTACTTTTATACATTAAGATCTGAAACATATATACTACCAAAAAAATACACTAATGTAAATGGCAAATTATACATTCCAAACACAAAGTATAGGGTCATGCATTGCACTCTAAACATCTCTGTTCATAACTTAATTCTTCGGGCTAGCCTCTTCTTCTTCCTTTTGTCTGCATTTACTTTTGAAGTGGAGAATAATAATTCTTCAATGTGTCTTTTTTCTCCCCTTCCTTTCCTTGGAGCATCTTTGGTACTAATGAAATGATAAAAACAAAAAACAAAAATAGTGTTGGTAAAAATATGTAAGCCCATACTTATTTCTTGATAGCTCTTTCCATTTCCATGTCGATGCTTATAAACCTTTTCATCTTCTTCAATATCTTTGATGTGGGACTAGTCCCACATATAAAACTATTAACAAATAGATTGACAAACAAATACTGTATTAAACGTTTCATTGGACCTGAGATTGATGGAACAAAAGCCCAAAAGTGGCTAGTGCTGCATCTCTTATCTAATGGGCTTTTCTGTAAAGTTTGGATTGAGAGCATACATTTGTGGCAATCCACTTGGTCTAGTTAATGTCAAGGTCAGTCTGCTCTGAATCAAGCAAGTCCATTGTTTCCTTGGGTTGCCCAATTCCCATGCTGTCACCATTGCCGTACTTTATGCCCAGATTGACTCTGCACCATGCTGAATTGTTGAATCAATAAAGTAGGTTGTTAATGTTCTCTTTATAATATTGATCAACCTTACATATTCAACAATTTGGCATGACTGAAATCTATAACCGCAGAAGATTCTATACCCTTTATGGGAGTAGCATGGAAAATAAACACAAACGAGATCGAAGGAAGGTAACAAAAACCAAAAGCTAATCAGAAGCACACACTGCAACGCAAGCACGATCAACAGCCAAGAGTTGATAAAGTAGATTTAAGAGTCCTCCACATAAGGTAAAGAAATTAATATACTTTCCAGGCATTAACCCCATTTTCTAATTTGTGGATAAACTTTTCGAGGAAACAAAACTACATCAAGCAACAAATCCACAAAATGCACATATGTATAGTGCAAGTAAGAAAAAACCTACCTGCTTGGAAGAGCTCTGTGTGAGGATCCGAGAGATCTGCCAGATGTATTTATCCATAACTAAATACTTTATACACATTGTAAACATAAATGAAATTTGTATAAGCTGCAATACGGGGCAAATCTCCTTTGGCAGCAGCTAAGCGAAACACGACTTAATTAATACTATGAATTTCCATGCAGAAATATTTTCCGAAAGAGATTTAACTGCATGCATCAGAGGAAACAATTAGCTTCTGCCAATAGAGTATTGCCCAGTAATGCATCTATACACTACATGATATGTACTAGTTGTTGGTTCCCATGAACAAATGACTTGGTCAGGCCACGGTATATATAGTGTGCCAAGGAAATGTAGTAATGTACATCGTGTCGTACAAACAGTATATTCTTCAAATAATCCTTTATGCTATATATGTCAGCTAGTCAAAAAGTTGGGTTCGATATTTGGATCCGACTCCTCAATTCATGAATTAGTTTTCATCCCTTGCTAGAAAAATTCCATTCGTATTTTCTTCAAAAGATGTACAGTTCCTTGCGTTTGTAAAATGGATCTATTGAGAATATTGAAGAAACAGGCATTTGGCCCTTTTGCATTTAAAGGGCCAAAATAGAGGGATTGGATGATGCCATGATGGCAAAATATGTGAATACAGCTACAAAGCTAAGCATCTACAATCTGTATAACTTTTTGTTTTCTTTTTAACAAAAGTTAATGAAATCTATACATCAATAATCATCTGAGTATCTGACAGGAAGGAAAAGGAATAAAAATCAGAAACACCATAGCACATCTCAGGGATAAATCTCTGGATCCTCTTGTACATATATTAAAAATAATTTCCTTTTGGCCTCCATTTTCAGGAACACAAGAAATTAAGTATAATAAAGGGGCATGAAATTGCCTTCTCTAAATTTCAAATTGCTTTATGTATAAATTTACTAATGCAAGTGTTAATCCATTCCCGAAACAAGTAATAAGCCAAAACATGTATAGCAAATTACTTGATGAAATTGGAAAAAGAGCAGATTGCATCTGCCACCTAACGTGGCAATAAACCATTCATAAACTTCATAAAGGAAAAAATAAAATTAAATGATTATAATTTCAATGGGGCCTGCCAAAGAATAGATACCCTTGACCCCTCAAGTAAAAGGGAATTTTGTGCAAGAATTGTCCTGGCATATGCCACTTATTTTTTCTCCAACATTAATAAATGTTTGGTTTTTAATTTTTATGGTCTATTTATGCGGCAAGCCGTGCACGAAGGTTTAAAAAATGAAAATGGAATTGAAAGTACACGTGGATTAAGTGTAATCATTGCATGCATGCACATACAGAATTCCTTTCTCCTTCTGTTACAGCAATTTGTACAGTACTGTCAATAAACCCAGAGTCTACTTCACCACACACTGTTAAAATACATAGAGAACTATGTTGATGCTAAATATAGTAAGGAATATAATGTTAGTTTTTATTTATTAGTCTTGAGATTCAAACTACATATGGTATTAAGTGTTAATATCACACTCATTAATTTCAATGTGTATTTCACTTTTGTCTTCAAATTAGACAAACTACTATAAATGATCACATCATTTGGAGTTTTAGAGGTGCAGAGTTAGACATTTATTTATATAATATTAACTCTTTAATACACCCAAAAATTTTCTACTTTCTTTTATAAATGGGTAATTGCCGGATTTGAATAGAGGAGCTCCAATTTAACGTAACATCACAATGAAATGATTATCTTAAGCTAATAGAGAAGCTAATAGAGACTGGGGCATCCATGTTCAAGTCATCCTAGATCCAAGTCTATAATGGATTCAACATACATGTATGAATCATTAAATAAATATTCAATTGCAGTTAAATTCATGTTGATCTCAATGTAAACATATTTCTAAAGATAGATATATATACATTAAATGTGCCAAAAAAACACCAAGTTAAATTTATTGGAAGCAATTTATTAATTTTAATAAAAATAAATACTATATATTACTTTACTATTTAATTAGTTGCTTTGTAAAGTTATATCAACCTTACTCCAGTTTAACTCAATTTCACTCCAAAGGTTACACCCTTGGATATGTAAAAAGCTTTTCTTTTTTCAATTTCTGGGCTTCCCATAAGTTGATTAGAAAAAGGAGAAGGTGCAACAAGAAAGAAATTTAAGCGCCTCATTTTGCTAACTCAACAGGGAAAAAAAGTGATTAGTATGGTTGAATTACTGGGCAAATCACCTTTGGCAATGCGCTCAACAGTTACACCTACATAGGAATTACCATTTATGCAGTTACCGGCCTACTGCCAAAGGAGTATTTGCCCTGTAATGCTTCCATACATTTTCTCATGCTAGTAGCCACTAAGTTGATGAACATGTTTCCGTCCATGGCATGTATTTATAGTCAAACCAAAATACAGGGATTGGTTTCTAACATGCTACATGGGATATTTGAAGCATATGCTTATAGTCACCAGCAGTCGTAGGAATAAACTCTCCATCTTGCATATCCAGCTAAAACCAGAACAAGATTTGCACCTTTTTCATGCTGTCCGACATTCAATAAGTTTATTTTTTTTTTTAATATTAAATTTCACGTACGGAAATCCAAAAAAGCAAAAGCATTGAGGAAGGTCCTTCTTTGTTAATAATGAATGATAAATACAATCTAATTTTCTCTATTAATTCTATTCTTTGCCATGCTTGTCAATATATGTTAATGCTATTTTTCCTGATTAACTTGTTCCAGATTAACTAGTCTAACAAACTCCACAGATAATGGACATCTATAGCATCCTGCAACACACTTGAATGTTAACAATATGCAGTTTATGGAAAAAATGATATTAACCAGATTCTCTTACCTACACTCCAGGGACAATAAACCATAAGCACTGCGTTACTTATTTATCTCCCTAGTTCTGAAAATCTTCATTTAAGTCTTAAGATTAGGTCAAATGATTATTAACCTTACGAGTTACAACTTAGATCTGGTACCGCTGTTCAAATTTTGTTCCTTTATTCATTTGAACACCAATGCAAACGATTTGCCCTTTGTCTATGCTGCTCTACCGCATGTTAGACATAGGTAATTACAGGAATCTTATATTTCTACTCTCATAAAAGAAAATCGAGGATAAATTCCTTATGACAAGGCAGACACATGATATTTCAATATCTTTTGCACATATAAGAGCATATCCATAGCATAAAAAGAATGCAAAGGTTGGAACCTTTTGTATGGCCCCTGTGGAAAGTAAAAGGAAAAACCAAGAAGTCCCAAAGCATATGCCATTTTCTTCTTCAGCATATCCAAACAATGATACGAGACCAGTTGGCCTCTATATAAGGCCTGGTCTGTGGTGTTCCGGACACAAACTTCAGCTTAAATGGGGGGCAGGTTTTAAGAAAAAATAAAATGTGTGGGAAAATGAATAACAGTGTGATTCTCCTTGGGCAGGAAGGACATGCTCATGCATCCTTCTTTCTTGCCAAAGGAGAATTGCCCTGCCATTCAATCTCACAAGTCACAATGCTACAAGTTCTGAAGGAATCATCTTCTTTACACAATGCTATATTAGTTCTTTTAAAACTTGTCACCAGATTATTGGTTCTGATTGCATATATGAGCTATTTGCTTTCCTTTATTATTATGATACATATTTTTCAATCCAAAGTCCATATAATACAGTTGCTAGTTGGTACATAGCTCATTTTCCTGCCACCAACATTCTGTTGCATACTCCCGACTACATTTCTGGATTTGTTTTCTTTACCATTAAAGAACAAAGAAATGTAAGTCTTATGTATGATTAAGGATAGGAAGGAGGCATAAAAAGTCTATGTTAAAGGTCTGATTAAGTAATGAATCCTTTAATAACTTCTTATATACAGGCTGAAAGACAACACCACCAAGGACAAAAAAAAATTTGGAAACTACTCTACATTATTGGAATTATTTTACACCAGCTTTGAACAAGTAGTATAATATTTTCTTTGTATTTATTTTGTATTCTTCCAACAGTCCTCCCCCTCACGAGACATATTCTTTTTCCCAAAGCCTTGCACCTATAATACTTTTTTTTAAACAAATGGGATGGTGGGACCTCCTTGATACCAAGAATTAATAACAAATATTTCCCTATCAACTTAAACTAAGATGGTAATTTAACATGGTATTAGAACGGGAGGTCTAATAATTAAATTTCCAGAATCACTGATTTGTGAAAAAGTGTTTCAAGAGTTTGTGAAAAAAATGTGCCTGCGCATGTGTGGAGTTTTTTAAGTGAGATGTTCATTCAACACCCTTCATAATCTGTCTATAAATTGCATTAAACTACAGAGTTTTAACTGCCTTGTGAGGATGACATAAAAGTAAACATCAATTTTCATTAAGTAAACCAACTTTGGAAGGAAATTTCCATAATGGGGTGGCACTAAATGTACACATTTACAAAGCCTATTAAGTTCAACAGAAAACTTACACAATTTGGTGATCTCTGAATTGATAATCCATTGTCTCACATGATCAATGAGCCAAATTGGAGTTGATCCTTGCCCAGTCCCAGTTAACTTGGCCTGCAAATCCACAGTGTGAAGCTTAATATGTTGCTTATTAAAACTACGAAATGTGGAATAGTTAGTAATATCCAATAATGCCAATTTACCAGCGAAAATTGGAGTAATTGTACTTACAGTGACTAGTAATAACCATGGTTCATCATCCACATAATTTGTATAAACACAAAACGTTAAGGACAGAGAAGTATCAAACTTAATGATATCAGGCGGATACCATTCGAAATAGAGGAAATGTCGCTTAAAGCAAACAGGACTACACAACTATTACACCATAAAAAGTGAACTAATATCTATTCTTATTAAAGATGTGACCTTGTAGTTTCATTATGGTGGTATACCAGCCGCTTGTTCTGGAACTTCCTGTTCCAATCAAAGCATATAGATCCGTAAATAGATTTGTATGTATAGCCACTTCAGTCGTGCTCGTCCTTTCTCAAAAGTATCTTCTTTCCGGAAACATGGTCAACTATAAATTATTATGTTCGCAATTTGTCATAAAAGTAAGAGCATTTTTTCATCAAAATATAATTACTAATTACCATTAACTATATAAATAAATTTAATTTTAAAAAATCCGAATCATTAAAATTAGACTTAATAAAATATTCAATAATTATTGAAGTTAAATACATTATACGTTTTTATCATATTAGACTAGATTTTCAATTAATACTTTTTTTTGTTTCAGATATTCCATCTGATAATTATTTATGTGAATTTTCTTAATAAAAATTTAATCATTATTATGAATTTAAGTAATATTTTTTATTTGCATACAAATAATCATGTTAAAATGATTGATATTATTATTGTGCACATGCATAGAGTGTGATATATACTAGTTTTAATACTGTTGCAGGATAATTACTGAGCAAATCTCCTCTGGCAGACGGTCAAGAAAGGGAATGAATCATTGCACCAAAGAAATAGAAACCTCAAACCTGTGGCGTCTGCCAGAGGAGACTGCACAATAATTCACCAACACCTTAGAAGCTAACTGAGAAACAGTTTCAATATTTGTATTTGCAGATTTCTGAGCAAATCACATTGTGTCAAACATCAAATTATATATACAAAAACATCAATGGCAAACCTTATAATGACAACATAGTGATAACATAGTCAAAACATTATTTAACACTAATTTTCTTACTTTTTGTATTGGAATCTCTACTCTCTTTAGTACCAAGTCCTTTTTTGTTTAAACCTCTACTTTGTTTGCACTAAGTTTTGCATCAGGTGTTTTAATAGAAGAGTATAATCATCCAGGACTAGAGCAAAATAGAAGGCAATTCTTAGCTTCCTTATCCAAAAAATCGAACAAAATCTCAACTGCAGATTGTACATATAGAAAGTTCAAGCAACTGAACCTTATGTTTTGATGCGGTGACCAATGACAGCACGCGTGATTTTGAAGACGAAAATGATTGGGATTATGAGATAGGTGGAACAAAAAACTCCTGTCAGCAAAGTAATTCCATCTGTAGTTACACAAACTTGAAATAGAGATGTGTAATCGAAAGGTGCGGTCCTTTCTCCAGAAGCAGAGCACATTTCAACTCGAAGTCAATATAACTTAGCAAATTATCTCATAGTCTTTGCATCACAGGTGGTTGCCTCCTGCCAATAGCTGTCACGAAGACCCACAGAAGAAATCATAGTAATTAGCAGTTCACAATTGTAACATAAACTGCTTATTATAGACAAATGAAAACATGTTGCATATCCACTTATCTGATGGTGACATTTAACTGTGCAATTATTATTTTCATTCCGAAAGTTATCCAGTAAAGAGTAAAGACTCAATACCAGCCTTATGCATTCCAACTCATATCTAGGCACCAAACATCTGCAACCTCATGATACGCGAGTATCAACATCATAAGACATACACAAGATCTCTGGTAATACAACACTTATGATGAACTTAAACAATGCATTACCCTCAGAAAAGCATGAAAATCACATGCCTATATTCATATACAAATTCACTAAGTAAACCTTATTAAAAATTGATAGCAACGTTTTGGGCAACAAGAGAACAAGCTTTCTATCAGAGTACCTCTTGTAAAATGGATATTTTGCTCGATGCAGAGGTGCCCGGCATTATCCAAATAGAACTGAAAGGGGGACCATGACTGCAATATAAAAGTGAAAGCAAAGACAAAGGCATTGTTCCACTGTATATGCTACAGTACCAGAGAATATCCACACAACGTGCCATAGACAAGAATAATACTCACTCCCCCAGTGAAGCACTAATGTGGCAAGCTAAAATCAGATCTCCAAGTTGCAAATATGCAGAGGGCGAGAGTAATAACAGTGCAATTCTCCTCTGGCAGAAAATGTCACTGATTGTAATATCGTTAACTATTTCTGCAGAAGTAGAATTGCCCTGCCATTTCATATCTCCTTCCATGTTTCAAAATGCCACAAGGTCAATTTTCCTAGATTTCAGTTTCCAATTTAATGTCTTTTGAGTTTTAATTAGTAGATAGTACTGGGGCCTTGAACACATGAAGACTACATGGAAACTGAAAGGGATCCATTGCTGGCATTCTAGGGTAAGTTGAAGCTTATATCAATAGAATAAATTGAACATGCTTTCAGAAACTCAGGCTATGCACGTTATACAATACAATCATGCTTCTTAACTTACCAAATACAGTATATTTCAAACATGCAATTATCAGCGCGTGATTCCGAACTATTTCATACTTTTCTGAAACGTGGTGTCATGAATTCCCAGCCTTCAACTGATGACTTTACAGCATAATAACAACATGGGAAAACAATAAAACAAAACAAAAACAGAAAAACCCAAAGCCAATTGCAGCAGCAAGAGCACGAGTGAGTGATCGGAGCATAAAATTTCTGCGGACATCTAATTGATGGAAGAACATCCAAACATGGACGAGTCCTTCGATTGCCTCGATCAGCACCGCGCACAGTGTGGTCTCCATTTGGATTGCTCGTAATTGCCGCCAGGAGGAACGCTGTTTCTTGTGGATGTTTTGGGCCTATAAATTGTTAGGTAACCCAATTTCCAAGTACTTAAAATTTAATAATTGGGCCAAGCCCCATACCCATTATAACCTCTCGTAATATCCAAGTAGCCCAAATTTGTAGGGACTCTAAATACTAATTTGGAAAACGATTCTCAGTAATAATTTTAAGGGCTACGGTTGAATTTTAAATTAAAGATATTGGATGTAATATTCCATATCCTTTTTTTGGTGTATTTTTTTTTGTGTATTCGAACCCTCAACCCTAAGTTGAAGACTTAGCCATCAGGTTAAGCCACAATCCCCTTTTTTTTGGTGTATTCATATATATAAATTGAGATTTTAATTTTTTAAATTCAATATATATTCACCTTAAATTTCAACATTAAATCAAA
>MAYD01557351.1:0-11881 GCA_001909325.1 Ruellia speciosa
TAAATAATAAATAGCAGTATATAGGGGTGTCCGTACCTCACGGTGGCGAAGCAACTGGGTCTCCGATCCCCGTGATTCAAATCCAACGGCCTGGGTGAGTGGCTGTGGGTGGCATGCATGTGGACCTGGACCTGAACTCCGGGACCTTCCAAATCCCCACCGCCGTCTTTAAAATCCGTAGCCGCCTTCACCCTCGCCCTCCGGCTGTAATAAGACGTCGCGTATGTATCCGCCATCAGCGTCCCGAAGGTCGCCACCATTGCGACAAACCCGGCGAACGGGAAATCCCCCCACGGCCGCTCCCCGATGCACGGCGACGTCAGGCTTTCGAAGGCGTCCGGGAGCACGTGGATCAGCCCCGTCGACAGGATGACGCTGGCGGCGAACGTGTTTATCACGAAGAAGAAGCTATGATCGGGCTGAGAGCGGGCACCATCTTGGACGCCACGGGGAGGAGCACGCCGATGGCGCTAGGGAAAAGGATGGAGGCGATCGCGGCGCCCTTGTACCGGAGGGCAAGGGACTTGTTGGCATCGCCGGTTTCCTCAGCGTCGCAGGGGCACTCGCTGACAACGACGGCGGGGAGGAGGATGAAGGCGGCAATCCAGATGAGATAATTCTGATTTTGATTCCGATTCCGGTTAGTCATCGGGGTGGAGGAGGCCGGTGACAATGGGAATTGGAAAATGGGAAATTGGAAATTTTGAAAGATGACAGGAAGGGCGGAATGAGGGAGTGAGGCCAAGCTATTTCAACATTTAATGGCCAACAAATCATATCGAACCACAACAAGAAATCCCTCGAGATATTATGGGAGGATATTCAAGCTGCAATAGCGAAAGATTGCATGTCATCTATCGAAGGCAAAGTTGGGTACGTTATTCAACATGCAAAGAACTAATTGGCTCGTTGGACACATCCCATATGGAGAAATATTTGGATATGCTGTCTGCCAAAGCTCGTGCATTCGATGAGCAAAGGTCTATGTATTCCACGAGGCCAACCAAAGAAGATATTGAGCATCAATTGATTGAGGCTGAGAACTAACTTCACACTGCCCGAATTAAAAGGGACAATGCCAAACGGGCTTGACCTTTTGAGAAGGAGTTGGAGTTTTTAAGGGAACGGAGGAAGATTGTGCCCGATTTTTTAGAGGCTCAAAGAGGCGTTGTTGAGAATGCTCAATTGGATGGTAATGAGATTGAAGCAAAAATTGCGAATATCAGGAACACGCGCACGTTGGATGATGCTATGGTTGAATCTTTTTGAAATTTCCAAGGAAGAATTGGAAGCTGCCAAAGATATGATAATGGACGTGAAGCCTTTTTAGTTGGACTTGAGATGATATAGAATTTTATGCATGCAATTTAACTAAATTTATTAAGGATGATTTTTTTACTTTTGTACTTTTGGCAAGTGCAGTGTTTGGGCTTAAATTTCAGATTTCTACGAGCCCATCCACTCCTGTGTGGCTATGTCTACGATAGATTGGTATTTATTTATTTTTTTATGAGTGTATACGTCTCATATATCTTAATTAATTCAATATTTAATTCGCTTCAGCTCTTCTTTTTATTCCAACTTGGTTTGCCATGTAAGTTACAACACTTTGCTTGGGCATTATGTATATAGGGTTTACTGTAATGCCCTCACGCCTCCTGCAGTCTGTCTCTCGCGCGGTCCTTGAGGACAGCGCGAAGGACGGCGCGAGTGTCTGCGGGGCCGTGTAGGCCCCAGCTTGTTCTAGATCTTTTTATCCACTATTTTCCACTCATTTACAGCTACTTGTTGCCCTTTACCCAGATTGTAACACCCCATAAAAATAGAAGTTTAGGAGCCTATGGAGGAATAGCATGCCTCTTGAACGACAAGAAAATGACAAAGGAAAGAAGCAGTGACACAAATAGTATGATGAAAACGCGTGACCTGACTTTAGGAAAATTCTGGGAATGTTGTAGTTATCCAATAAATCTAAGATTTCATAAGTAGATTCCTTATCGCGTTAGCTTTCCAACGCAACTTGCGGATCTCGAATCGGAGTTCGGATGAAGAAGTTATGACACGAAATGTACAGACTGCGCAGGCTGCGCAGTACGCGCGGTCCTCGTCGACAACGCCAAGGACAGCGCGATGTCCAGAAACTTCGCGCGGTCGGCGAGGCACGGTCGGCGCCGACAGCGCGAAGGACAGCCCGCCGAACAGCAACTGGCAGGTGTGGTTTTGTCAAAAAGGTCAGGCGGTTTGTCTCCGGAAGCCTCCATTTGCCTCTATAAATACCCTCCTTCCCATCCCATTTCATCCATCCCATTCCTTCCTTTCCTCTTGAGAGCATTAGTGAGGTTTTGAGAGTTCTTAGGCATTGAGAGTAAGAGTTATTTCGAGAGGTTCGATTTCCATTCGGGTGAAAGGCTTGGAAGTTCGAGGAAGGGTCGAGGGACGTTGAGTTCAAGGGTCGACATTAAGGCAAGGGTGTACGTTGAGTTTCCTTCTTGTTTTTCCCATTTCCATGTATTAGAATGTGTTTTTCCCCATACCCCTTCCTGCTTTCTATTCGGTATGCTGTCACTGCAACCGCATGCTATGACCATGCCATGGAGCGCACGGACAACAGCAGCTGCCGCATGCTGTCTCATCCTTCTATGTTTCTCCTTTTTGCTCGTTCATATATGTTGATCCTAGGGTGATGCTCGGTTTTCCTT
Source organism: Ruellia speciosa (assembly GCA_001909325.1). Taxonomy (NCBI): domain Eukaryota; kingdom Viridiplantae; phylum Streptophyta; class Magnoliopsida; order Lamiales; family Acanthaceae; genus Ruellia; species Ruellia speciosa. Next base: position 2,700 of record MAYD01557351.1, read on the forward strand.
ATGGATGATATAAATTTCATCCCTCGTCGATACGTAAGCTTGTTAAAGATTGCTTAAATAATACCGAATTGCGTTGATAATCGAGAACTTGAGAATCATTGGAATTGTTTCATGAGGTTTGATGATTTGGTATATTGATTAAGGTTGCTTGATTTTATAAGCCTATATGTGGCTTTGGCAATCCTCGATTCTTTGACTACATTGATTGCATATTTTGGCACATATGTATGCATGTTTTGCATGAGCATTTCATTATGGGCTTGGCGGTTTAGCTGGTCAATGTATTGGCATTATGCCGGGAAAAGACATCAAATTTCATTGAAAGGTTATGCCGGAAAAGGGCATGTTTCGCCGGTGCTGGCGGGGATTCATAGGTAGGTGCCGACTTAGGCATTCATTGCATATGCATATAGGTTAGATGTATGATTATGGTTGAAGCGCCGGTATGGGATGGCGTGATGGTTTATTTTTATGTTGCCTTATTAATTATGTTCTTATGATTAACTGTTACCCCGTTTATCCCCACTCTTGTATTTCCTTGCTCAGTATGTTGTACTGATGCTTTACTTGTGTTTGTTTTAGATAACCCCGGAGAAACAGCAGCATGATGGGGGAATTGGGATTGAGAGAACTGCATCTAGTATAGGATATCTTTATCTAATCTCATGTTTTTGGATTATCTTATGCAGAACAGAGACCTGGGTGTATTTTGAAACGATTGTTGAACTTTTATTTTAATTTATGGAAAGTTTATTAAAGATTAATGATGTGTACCCAGCCTTGTATTAGGGCGTCTAGGCTGACTGGCCACCAGTCTGGGCAAACTAATAGTGCAGTAGCGCGCCCAAAAAGGTTTGAAATTTTTGGGGCGTTACAGAGTGGTATCAGAGCTAGAATGCTCTCATTAATCCTAAAACCGATAGACATAGGTGGTGATAGTGTGCGGGGGAATGCATGTAGAATAGGAATTACATTGATGATTTACTTTTGTGCCTTTTTAAAGCGCTGCATAACCCCAATCTCGATCATGAAATGGTAAATTCCGTGGTAAGTATTGGGGGAACTCCAGTGAATTTTTGTTGTGTTGACTTTGGTGACGTGCTAACCTACTACTGACCGTAGGGAGTGGTACTAACCTACTAGCTTCCCTTAGCTCAGGATGCCACCATGACGTGTGGTTGGGACAGGCCGACGGGGTAGGCCTCGAAGGAATCCCGGACCCCACATGGGCGATCGCGTGGGGAATAGTGTTGATGAGGAGTTCCGAGATGTTTTCCCGGATGGTGAGCAGGCACCGCATGAAGTGCCTAAGGGACAGGAGGTACCCCCAATAGAGCCACAGCAGCCGAACAGCAACAGCCGGGTGTTGTACCAACTTTCGATTCCACGGTTTTCTTTCAACAAATGATGATGGCCTTCCAAGCAATGCAGCAGGCATAAGGCACCCCAGCTCCTGCCATAGCTGCACCTGCACGACCAGCCCAGACACATGTCGATTACATAGAATTGGCCACGCACCACCGACCACCGACCTTCGCAGGAGGAGTCGACCCCTTGGAGTTCGATAACTGGACTTATCAGTTGGTTAGGATCTTTCAATATATCGGGTGCCCCAATAACTGTCAGGTATTGGTCGCTTTGCATTTCTTGGATGGGGCTGCGTTGCACTGGTGGTGAACAAGTGAGATGACGTTGACCACACGACCAGGCTTTGGATGGAATGAATTCAAGGAGGCCCTGGGATCTCATTAATACATGCCCCAGATGATTAGTGCTAAAAAGCGCGAGTTTCTAAGTCTGGTGCAGACCGATGACATGACCGTAACTGCGTACCACCAGAAATTCATTGAGTTGATGAGGGTTGCACCAAAATTGGTCCCCACAGAGACCGACCAAGTCGAACGATTCGTTGACGGCCTAAAGGCTGAGATCCGCCTTGGGCTTGGGGTCATTGAGCGAGCCTCACTTTCTACGGTATTCGACCAGGCCCTGTTCGTCGAAAGGGGTTGAGCATAGGAGAGACGGGTATGGCAAAATAGGAAAAAGGAGCACGAATCCCGACAGACGAAGGATCACCGTGGCAGTACTCGCCAACGTTTAGATGGGGGACGACTCGGTGGAACTGTAGGACGTGGAGGGGGACAGGTTAAAGAACGCGGACAAAACGAAAGGGGACATCCCCGAGCGCCAATATAGGTAGACCCACAGCAGAACGTTTGTTCGTTTTGTCAGGAAGTGGGCCACTTCAAGAGAATTTGCCCCCGAGCATCGCAAAATAGACAGCCGCAGCACACCGACGCGGTAGCAAGAAATGATAAGATTCCTCAACCGGGACGAGGAGGCCGCCTAAATGTCATTGAATGGGCCGAGACCGAGCACCGGGACGATGTCCTTATGGGTACGACTTGACTTGTTTCCTTTTATTACGTCGTTTTTCGAGAATTAGGCTTAGGACTGTTAACGTCTATGCCTTAGGATCGATGCTTATTGCATCACATCCCGCTTTGGTACTATTATATTCCGGGGATTCTTGCTCCTTCATTGCCTCAAACTTTGTATGTGAGCACAACCTCGGACCCCTGGTACTCTGTCGGGTACCAATCTCCTTACCGTCCGGAGAAATCCGAGAATGCGAGCAAATGTTACCAAATACTCCAATAACGATAGAGGGTAGGGAGTTCCGGGCCAACTTGGTGGTTTTTGGTTTGGCTGAATTCGATGCGATCCTTGGTATGGATTGGCTGGCACGCCATCATGCACGACTTGTTGCGATATTCCGCGTGTTTCTTTTTGTGATCATCACGGTAAATACGTTTCTCATCACCCTACTCCTCATTATCCTAACATCAAGATTGTTTCCCCATTGTCATTGTTTTCCTTAGTACGCAAAGGTTACCCTGCCTACCTTTGTCAAGTCCATGACTTGAGAACAGCGGTTACAGCTACCTCTAACATTCCTGTGGTTTCCGAGTTTGAGGATGTTTTCCTTGATGATATTTCTGGTCTCCCGCTTGCTCGGGAGATTGAATTCACTATCGAGCTTGTTCCTGGCTCCGCTTCGATCTCTAAAGCGCCTTACCGTATGGCCCCGACTGAACTAAAAGAGTTGAGTACGCAATTGAAGAGCTGTTAAAGAAATGATACATTTAGCCCAGTTGCTCACCTTGGGGAGCCCCGGTCTTGTTCATGAAAAAGAAGGATGGTAGTCTCCGCATGTGCATAGATTACCGGGAGCTGAACCAAATTACCGTCAAGAACAAGTACCCCTTGCCACGCATCGACGATCTTTTTGACCAGTTGAGGGGAGCATGCGTATTTTCCAAGATTGATCTGAGATCCGGTTATCACCAAATCCGGGTAGCAGAAGCGGACAGGCCAAAGACATCCTTCAGGACGCGGTATGGGCACTTCGAGTTTACAGTCATGCCGTTTGGCTTGACAAATGCACCCGCAGTATTCATGGATCTTATGCACCGGATCTTTCGACCCCTACTGGACAGATGCGTAGTAGTCTTCATCGACGACATTCTCGTATACTCTCCAAGTCCTCGGGCTCATGAGGGACATTTGAGAACTGTAACGATGCTTCGAGAGCACCAACTGTATGCTAAACTCTCGAAGTGCGAATTCTGGTTGGAACAGATTTTGTTCTTGGGGCACATCGTTTCAGGAGACGGCATCTCAGTTGATCCGGCAAAAGTGGAAGCAGTACTAAAATGGCAGGCCCCGAAGAACGTAAGCAAGATCCGTAGTTTCTTGGGATTGGTTGGATATTACCGGCGATTCATCAAGGGATTCTCAAGCATTGCCCAGCCGTTGACTCGACTATTAAGGAAAGACGTGAAATTTCACTGGGATGGCAAATGCGAGGTGGCATTTGAACAACTAAAGAAGATGGTGACAGAGGCACCAGTCCTGGTACTCCCCGATGAGTCAGGTGAGTTCGAGGTCTATACGGACGCATCGCATCGAGGATTGGGATGTGTCTTGATGCAGCACGGAAGGGTGATTGCTTACGCCTTGCGACAGCTGAAGCCTCACGAGCTGAACTATTCGATGCATGATCTAGAGATGGCCGTAGTGGTGCATGCCTTGAAGATATGGCGACACTACCTCTATGGGGCAAAAAGCAAGATCTTCACGGACCACAAGAACCTGAAATGTTGTACACTCAAGAACACATGAGTGGTCGGCAGCGGAGATGGATAGAGTTGTTACAGGATTACGATACTGATATCCAGTACGTCGAGGGCAAGGTAAATCGAGTGGCTGATGCACTGAGTAGAAAGGAACACCACACAGTCGGATCCTTGGTGTCGGTATCGGAGTTAAGAAAGGAGTTTGAGCGGTTGGAGATCGAGTTGGTACCCCGTGGTACGGTGGGACATGTTCTTCACGCAATGGTCGCTGCCCCTTCGTTATTGAAAGAAATTCGAGCGAGTCAATTGGAGGATGGTGAGATGGCGACCTTAAAGGCGAAGATTCAGTCAGGGCGAGCCCCGGGTTTCCGGGTTGATGACCAGGGAATTATGCGCTGCAAGGATCGATGGTGCATTCCTTCGTCACGAGGAGACTTGAAGAGGAAAGTGATGGAGGAGATGCACAACACACGATTGTCGGTACACACGGGAGCAACCAAGATGTACAAGGACCTCCGGCAGAGTTATTAGTGGGAGAACATGAAGAGGGAAGTGGCGGAATTTGTGGCAATATGCGCAACATGCCAACAAGTCAAGACTGAACATATGAGGCCCATGGGATTGTTACATCCACTGAAGATTCCTGAATGGAAGTGGGAATTGATCTCGATGAATTTTGTGACTGGATTGCCTCGAACAAAGTGAGGCATGGACGCGATCTGGGTTGTGGTGGATCGGCTGACCAAGGGTGCAGTCTTTATACCCATACGCCTGAATTGGAGCATGGAACAATTAACCCAGGCATACATCCACCATGTGGTTCGAAGATTTGGGATACCAAAAGAAATTGTGTCCGACAGAGATTCTCGATTCCTATCTCAGTTCTGGAAGGACTTGCAAAAGGCGTTCGACACCCACATTAGTATGAGCACGACTTGGCACCCACAATCGGATGGGCAGACCGAGAGGACGATCCGCACCCTTGAGGACATGTTGCGAGCTTGCATGTTGGACTTTCGGGGGAGTTGGGAGGACCATTTGACATTGGTCGAGTTCTCCTACAACAATAGCTACCATATGAGCATTCAGATGGCACCTTTCGAAGCATTGTATGGACGACGTTGCCGAACCCCATTATGTTGAAATGATCCCTCAGAACATATCGTGATGGGCCCGGACGTGATCGAACACACGACCGAGATTGTGCGAGTAATACAGCGCCGAATGAAAGAGGCACAAGACCGGCAGAAGAGCTATGCAGATCTCAGGTGTAGAGATTTCGAGTTTAAGGTTGGCGATCAAGTATTATTGAGGGTCTCATTGGTCAAGGGCATAAGAAGATTCGGGAAGAAGGGGAAATTAAGTCCCCGCTTCATTGGACCCTATGAGATTGTCGAGCAAGTTGGGAAAGTCGTCTACCGCCTGGCATTGCTGACAGAGGTAGGGAGAGTCCATGATGTCTTCCACATATCCCAACTTCGCAAGTTTATCGCTGACCCGAGTAAAATCATTCAACCGGACGAAGTGGAATTAGATGAGGGCTTGGAGTACGAGGAGTACCTAGTGGAGGTAATCGACGAGAAGGAGAAAGTGTTGAGAAATAAGACGATTCGGATGGTGAAAATTAGGTGGTCGAGACATGGACGAGAAGATGCCACCTGGGAGACCGAAGAGGTGATGAGGGCGAAGTACCCGGACTTCGATTTGTGACTCACGAATTGAAGTAAGCTTTGAGTCCCGCATTCCATGATTTGTTCTGCATTTCGTGGATGAAATGATCCTAAGGGGGAGATGATGTAACACCCCATAAAAATAGAAGTTTAGGAGCCTATGGAGGAGTAGCATGCCTCTTGAACGAGAAGAAAATGACAAAGGAAAGAAGCAACGACACAAATGGTATGATGAAAACGCGTGACCTGACTTTAGAAAAATTTCTGGGAATGTTGTAGTTATCTAATAAATCTAAGATTTTACAGGTAGATTCCTTATCGCGTTAGCTTTCTAATGCAACTTGCGGATCTCAAATCGGAGTTCGGACGAAGAAGTTATGACACGAAATGTTCAGACTGCGAAGGCTATGCAGTAACGCTCGGTCCTCGTCGCACGGTCCTCGAGGACCGCGCCAAGGACAGCGCGACATCCAGAAACTTCGCGTGGTCGGCGAGGTGCTGTCAGCGCAGACAGCGCGAAGGACAGCACGCCAAACAGCAGCTGGCAGGCGTGGTTTTGTCAAAAAGGTCAGGCTGTTTGTCTCCGGAAGCCTCCATTTGCCCCTATAAATACCCTCCTTCCCATCCCATTTCATCCATCCCATTCCTTCCTTCCCTCTTGAGAGCATTAGTGAGGTTTTGAGAGTTCTTAGGCGTTGAGAGTAAGAGGTATTTCGGGAGGTTCGATTTCCATTCGGGTGAAAGGCTTGGAGGTTCGAGGAAGGGTCGAGGGACGTTGAGTTCAAGGGTCGACATTAAGGTAAGGGTTTACATTGAGTTTCCTTCTTTTTTTTCCCATTTCCATGTATTAGAATGTGTTTTTCCCCGTACCCCTTCCTGCTCTCTATTCGGTATGCTGTCACTGCAACCGCATGCTAAGACCACGCCATGGAGCGCACGGTCAGTAGCAGCTGCCGCATGCTGTCTCATCCTTCTATGTTTCTCCTTTTTGCTCGTTCATATATGTTGATCCTAGGGTGATGCTCGGTTTCCTTATGGCTGATATAAATTTCATCCCTCGTCGATACGTAAGCTTGTTAAAGATTGCTTGAATAATACCGAATCGCGTTGATAACCAAGAACTTGAGAATCATTGGAATTGTTTCATGAGGTTTGATGATTTGGTATATTGATTAAGGTTGCTTGATTTTATAAGCCTATATGTGGCTTTGGCAAGCCTCGATTCTTTGACTACATTGATTGCATATTTTGGCACATATGTATGCATGTTTTACATGAGCATTTCATTATAGGCTTGGCGGTTTAGCTGGTCCATGTATTGGCATTATGCCGGGAAAAGACATCAAATTTCATTGAAAGGTTATGCCGGAAAGGGCATGTTTCGCCGGTGATGGCAGTTATTCATAGGTAGGTGCCGACCTAGGTATTCATTGTATATGCATATAGGTTAGATATATGATTGTGGTTGAAGCACCGGTATGTGATGGCGTGATGGTTTATTTTTATGTTGCCTCATTAATTATGTTCTTATGATTAACTGATATCCCGTTTATCCCCACTCTTGTATTCCCTTGCTCAGTACGTTGACTGACTCCTTACTTGTGTTTGTTTTAGATAATCCCGAAGGAACAGCAGCATGATGGGGGAATTGGGATTGAGAGAACTGCATCTAGTATAGGATATCTTTATCTAATCTCATGTTTTTGGATTATCTTATGCAGAACAGAGACCTGGGTGTCTTTTGAAACGGTTGTTGAACTTTTATTTTAATTTATGGAACGTTTATTAAAGATTAATGATGTGTACCCAACCTTGTATTAGGGCGTCTAGGCTGACTAGCCACCAGTCTGGGCAAACTAATACGGCAGTAGCGCGTCCAAAAAGGTTTGAAATTTTTGGGGCGTTACACAGATCTTCTCTTTCTCCTCTCTCTTGCATCCTTGTTTATTTTGCCAAGGGTGTGTGAAGGTGAGGCTTGGTGATGATGATGTTGAGGTTTTTCTTTGTCAAATCTTAAGGTAAGTACTCCCTTTTCCTTTTTCCAAACTTGTTCTTAGACTTGATATGAGTTTTGGGGTTTGAACTTTAGGTTGGAAATCTAGGGTTTTGAAAGCTTTGAGCTTGGTAGAGGTGTTGATTGTTGTTGATTGAAGCTTGCGTTGAGTTTGAGTCCAAGACTTGGAAGGTAAGATCTTGAGCTTTTCCATGAGTTGGGGTGCTTGGAATCAACCCCCTTGGTTGTGGACCTTCTTGGACTAATGTGTCCAATGTTTGTTTTGATTTAAAGGTTTGGAAGATTTGAAGCACTCCAAGGTGTTTGGGAAGGATTGAACTTGTTGGAATCACTTTTAAGGCAAGGGATATCGTGCTTGATGCTTGAATAATGGCGTTTTTGAGCTTTTCCTTGTTGTTGCCTTGTTGATCTATCTCTGGTTCGAAATTTGCCTGGCACGCGGTTGGCCGCGAGGACCGCACGAGACCAGACTCGCGCACTCTGCTTGGCGCGTGGTCCTGCGCGCGCCGTCCTTGAGGACCGCACGAGGGACCGCGCCTGCCCCAGTGTGACGGGGCTTGGTTTTCTGTGTTGGGCGCGACTTTTATTCGCGTGATTGGGGTTGTTTAATCCCGTGATCACGTCTTGATGTTCATGACTTGATGATAATGAGGATTGAACCATTGATTAGAATGATTTCCACTCTTCCCGGTAACATTAACGCTAATACGATTGTACGAATGTGTATGCAAATAAGTGGATGTGTGAATCATCGATACGCTATGCATGTGGTATATTAAGGAAATCTCTCTGGGGTACTCGAGGCATGTGAACCTAGATTATAGGATGCCTTAGCTTGATTGAGCGAGCCAATATGTGACCGTGGCGGGCCTTGTTTGCATTGCATTTACGCTGTCGGTACATATAGTATCATGGGCGTAGGATCATGCACTTTGACACTGTCGGTACAGTGGTATTATAGGGGTCCATTTTATCGACCCTGTCGGTACACACTACTATCATGGGTGTCTGGGTTGGTTGGCACTGTCGGTATAGTGGTATCATGGGGGTCCGTCTTTATCGACCCTGTCGGTACGCACTGATATCATGGGTGTCGGGTTCGGAACTAGGATAGGCACCTGCCTAGGCATTTTCATTCTTGCATTTGCATATAAGGTAGATAGGTGTATGCTAGGCCATGCATCACGTGCATTCGTGTATGATTCGTGGTTGAAGCACCGGTATAGGACGGTGTGATGTACTTCTGTGTTTTTATTTCCCTTATTATCCTATTGTACTAACGTTTTGCTTTCCCTTGGTCTACTCTGTTATTCGTTACGTGCCTTTTGGTTGATGTTATCCCTTGCTCAGTACGTTGTC
>MAYD01557354.1:0-15257 GCA_001909325.1 Ruellia speciosa
ATGTAATATTGAAACCGTTTAATGTAAGGCGTCGAATATTTAAAATAATATGTGGTTGTGGATGAAAGACCTAAAAAATTTATAACTTCATTTCTAAGATATATGTATGATTTACTAATCTTTAAACTTGTCTTAGGTTGGTTATGTAGGAAGGTTATGGGAGTTAGGTGTAGGATAACTATTAAGGTTTAATCCCATTATTTTGTTAGGAGTTTGATGTTATAGATCAAAACGCCGCAAATTTACCCATCACAGTTGAATTATTTACAATATATAATGTGTTAATTCGAAAAATATACCCGCTTTTTTATAAAATATTTACCATAATAATTTTTCACATTGTACCATACAGTTACTGCTTCTTTCGACCTAATTTGAGGCTTTCAAGTAATTTACGGACAATAAAACACATTTTCTTGACCGGCTTTTCACATTTTCTTGACCAGGTTTTCACGTAAATTATACACATTCTCTAGTTTCCAGATGCAGCAGGTGTGAGATTGTGAGGATTATGAATTGATATTTCCAATGACAATGGGTGAATATAAATACATGAGAGCTATTGTCTACATACATTGTATGTCTTGACTATATACACTGTATATTACAATTGATACTAATTTGATATAATAGGAAAAGAGATAAGCACAATATGGAAAGAAGATAATGAGGGATGATCTCATTCCTTAACACGCGCCCGCAAGATGGAGAATCCGTCTGAGACTCCAATCTTGGACCTTAGATGAAGAAAGGAAGCGCGGCCCAGTGGCTTGGTAAGAGTGTCTGCTAGCTGGTCGCGCGTAGGCACATGAAGAACCCGTAAAGAGTTAGCAGCAACAAGATCCCGAACAAAGAAGTAATCCAAGGAGACATGCTTCATGCGTGCGTGAAACACTGGATTCTTGCAAACATATGTCGCGCTTAGGTTGTCATAGAAAAGAGACGGCGCGCTGGAGAGAGCAATACCCACTTCTTTAAGTAGGTGTTGTACCCAGAGGAGTTCAGCTGTGGCACTCGTAAGGGCGCGATACTCAGCTTCTGTGGAGGAGCGCGAGACAGACTTTTGGAGTGTAGACTTCCAGGAAATGACATTGGGACCTAAGTACAGAACATAGGCGGTGGTTGATCGCCCCATGGTGGACGGACCGCCCCAGTCTGCATCAGAGAAGGCAGATAAGTTAACACGTGCCCCAGCGCGCAGAAAAAGACCATGACATAGAGTGCCTTTGAGATACCGAAGAGTGCATTTGACTGCCAGCCAATGGGCAGGTTGAGGTCCATGTAGGAACTGGGAGAGGCGATTGACTGCAAAGGAGATATCAGGGCGCGTAAGGTTCAGTTATTACAGAAGACCAAGTAGTCGCCGATAGTCAGAGATGTCAACTGCCGTCTTGGGATCAGCCTGAGGTAAAGATTCAGTGGGAGACATTGGCGTAGAGACTGGTTTGGCCCCATCCTTGTGGAACTTGTCTAATATGTCAGCAATGTACTGCGCTTGTGAGAGAAACAACCCACCTTGAGCGGGAACAACTTCCATTCCCAAAAAATGACGAAGAGGACCTAAATCCTTAAGGGAGAAGCGCATAGACAAGCGCGAAACAAAGCCAGTGAGAGCTGAAGTGTCGTTTCCAGTGAGAACAATGTCATCCACATAGACCAAGAAAAACATGCAGACTCGGCGCTCGCAGTAATAGAAGAGTGAAGGACCGGCGCGGGATCGGCGAAAGCCAGACTGAATCATGAATGCTGAGAGTTCATCATACCATGCGCGTGGAGTCTGCTTCAATCCATAGAGTGCGCGAAGCAGATGACAGACATGTCGAGGTTTTGCTGGATCGATGTACCTCAGTGGCTGAGCCAAGAAGACTGTATCCGTGAGGGTGCCATTGAGAAAGGCATTGTTGATGTCTAGTTGGTGCACCGGCCAGCCACATGAGAGAGCAAGAGTCAAGATGATGCGGACAGTGACCGGTTTCATAACAGGGCTGAATGTCTCAGAGTAATCGCGTCCGAACTCCTATGAGTACCCCTTGGCCACAAGGCGTGCTTTGTACCTGCCAACAGTGCCATCAAGTTTGCGTTTTACCCGAAAGATCCACTTGCACCCTACAATGGGTTGATCTGTCTTAGGAACCAAATCCCAAGTGTGATTGTGCTCAAGAGCAGCAAATTCATCGTCCATAGCCTGTTTCCAAAGCGGGTTGCTCAATGCTTGGGAGACTAACCGAGGTTCAAGAGTCGGAACACTGGGATGGACGATAGTAGAGTTGACGAAAGATGGGTTGTAATGCTTGGGATTTAAGGTTCGGACGTGCGGCCCTAGCTGGACAGGATCCGCAGCTTCTGCCCCAATAGGTGCGGGTATGACATTTGCATTGGGATCATTGGCGGGCGTAGGCATATCATCCGCAACAGGAATGGGCGCGGGTGTGACATCAGCATTGAGGGTATTCCCTGGCAGAGGTGCATCATGCGCCTCATCGCCTCTGTCTAGCGCGGGCAATGGGCCTAGGGACAATAGGCGCTTGAATAGGGATCAAAGTGGGAGCAGACGAGGCTATGGGTGGAGCAGTGTTGGTTGTAGTGGCAGGAGATTTGGTGGGCATTGGTTTGGACGCAAATGGGAAGACATGAGAAATGAAGCGAACATGACGCGAAACATAGAGCCGACCCGTAGAGGGCTCGAAGCACTTGTACGCGACTGGGAGGTGGAGTAGCCTAGAAAGACACATGGCGCGGACCGAGGTTCGAGTTTGTGATTGCTGTATGGACGAAGCTAAGGAGAGCAAAGACAACCAAATGGTTTGAGGGTGGAATAATTCCGGATGCTTTGGAAAAGCATAAAATACGGAGAGACATTGCGTTGCAGGGGAGTGGGCATGCGATTAATGAGGTACACCGCAGTTTGGAACGCGTGAGGCCAAAAAATGAGTAGGAGGGACGCGTTGTGAATGAGGGAGAGACCAGTTTCAACCACATGACGGTGGCGCCTCTCAGCCGTGCCATTGTGCTCTGGGGTGTGGGGAGGTGTGGTGAAATGAGATATACCATGAAGGTTAAGAAGGGGCAGCAACTTGATGAATTCACCACCGTTGTCGGAGAAGAGGGACACAATGGGCTTCACAAAGCGCTTCTCAACAAGTCTCCTGAATTAAGGAAAGATAGTGGAGACCTCAGATTTCTTCTTTAGAGGATAAAGCCAGACATACTTGGTGAAGTGATCAACAAATATGACATAGTAAAGATAACCATCGCGAGGACTGGATTAAGGAGCATAGTAGACACCATCACGATTTTCACCGCGTAGGAGGATGGTTCCCGACTGGTGATCCTTCACAACAAAATCGGAGGAGAAAAATTCAACAGAGACTTTGTTAGAATGACATATCTGAGAGACAGAGACAAGGTTACGACGTAATTGAGGCACACAAAGAACGTTGGTGAGATGAAGAAGACGTGTGGGAGTTGTAAGGGTAGTACGACCAATATGAGAGATGGAGAGACCGTTACCGTTACCAAGACGGATCTCATCTGGTCCATCATAGGTTGAAAAATCCTGGACCGCGGATGGACCTGAGGTAGCATGATGGGACGCGCCACTATCAAACATCCATGCCTCCGCGGGGCTAGTGGCACGACTAACGGCTGTATTGACTGCAGGGCCTTGGGGCGCGGCAGAGTGATTGTGATCACGTAAGAACCTTGCAAGCTTGCGGTAGTCACGAACTATGTGCCCCAGATAGTTGCAGAAATGGCACACGAGACTCGGCCTAGTGGATTGCCCCTGTTGATCGGCGCGGCCAGAGTTGCTTGAGAAATTCCCAGATGCGCGCTGCCCATGGCGCAGGTGCTGCGATTGCCTGAAGCGGGAGTCATCATACCGCGGATTTCCTGGTGCAGGTGTACTTGGATACTGGCGATTGGCAGAGTAACGCTGAGAGGCATTGGCAGTAGCAATAAGAGTAGGAGACTCTGAGTCGACGACTTTCAAGGAGCGCTCATGATCCTCAAGGATGGAGGTGAGCTCGAGCAAGGAGATGTCTGTATTACGCACCCGAAGGGCAGCCACAATAGGACTGTAATCAGCACCGAGCTGATTAATGAGGGAGATGAGAAGGTCTGTGTCTGAGACGGGGTGGCGTGCGAGCGCCAGATCGTAGGCGATCTCTTTCATGTCTTGGACATACTCCGTAATGGAGCGATTTTCGCGCGGGTTACGGGTAAGGCGGTTCTTGAGAGCAATTATTCGACCTGGAGAGGCGCTGGCATAACTGTCCAGGAGAATGGTCCACGCCTCACGCGCGGATGAGGCGGCAGAGATCAGTGGCTGAACTGATTCGGTGCAACTACCGAGAAGGGCACTGAAAAGGATCTGATCTTGACGAAACCAGACGGAATACGCGGGATTAGGAACTGCTTTGGCAGTATCAGTGTAGCACGGCGGTGCCATCAATATGATCGAGGAGCTCAAAGCCAATTAAAGTGGCCTCGACTTGCCGACGCCATACCTGGAAGTTGGCGGATGACAGCTTGATCGGAAAGTTCGTCGGAGCAGTGAGTTGAACTACTGAGGTTGGTGTAGAGGTAGACATGATGGGTGCCGGAGGTTGGAGGAACTGTGTGTCGGCTTAGGAGTTGCAACGAGGATGGATCGTGTAGAAAGAAAAATTGTCTACAGCTTTGATACCATGTGAGATTGTGAGGATTATGAATTGATATTTCCAATGACAATGGGTGAATATAAATACATGAGAGCTACTGTCTACATACATTGTATGTATTGACTATATACATTGTATATTACAATTGATACTAATTTGATATAATAGGAAAAGAGATAAGCACAATATGGGAAGAAGATAATGAGGGATGATCTCATTCCTTAACAGCAGGCAGGTTTGAAGGCGCACAACCATGATTGTCGTCGTCATTGGTGCCGTCGGAGCCGTTCCCAACATCGCCCTGGTTGCCTTCCCATTCGTCGTCACGATCGTCTTCGTCATCCTCTCCCGCTCCCACACCTTCGACATCTTCTTCCGCAACCTCGTCTTCATCCTTGTTCTTGTCCTCGTCCTCGTTCTTCACATTGTATGAGCCAATATCAATCCCCTGGGCCCTTGATGATGATGGGCCGACATACTTGGCTAGAGGTGCATCCCATAAACCGCTACATGGTATGGGGCCATGATGAATAAGGGCACGTCGATACCGAGGCAGTGATTCAGTACCACGTAGCCATGACACATACTTGGGGGCCATGGGGCTAGGCATGTTGCCTATGTTGAACGACAGTGTATAGATGTTGGGGTTTCAAATTGTGAATACTAATCGGGTGCCGATGGTCCAGGTTTGTACTCTTGAACAGGAGATGGGATTCGATGACTTGATGATGAAGTCTCCATTGGGGTTCGCTGATGTGCTGGGGGCCTTTATTGTTGGCGTTGATGACGATCCGACAATTGCGAGGGGACGCTGAGATCAAGACTTGATTGGGGTGCCGCTGGTGGTGCGTTCAAAGTGTCGCCTGAGATGCCCCCAACGAGCCATTATTGTGAAGACATTGTATCCTAATTTGGAGTAGAAATCATGGTAGTGCAGCATTATATCATACGTGTTTGGATATGTAATTTACCTATGCATTATATCATACGTGTTTGGATAAATGATTTATGTACCAACGGTTGAATAATGAGAATGGCCCCCCGAGGTAACCATTATCCTATAGACGCAGAGGTGGATCTATGAACCGACAGGTGACGGTAATATACCACCGATTGTATCCTGGAACAATTGTGGCCTCTGTAGAATGTTCTATTTCGACTAGGTGGCTATACCATTCCTGTTTCCCAAGTGTGTACATGTGGGGCTCTTAGTTTCCACCAATTTTAGCACTTGGAACTGAGCCTGTGTTGATAATGGAGGTGGTCATCCTCCTGGGGGGGTTCGACGGGATACTTTGAGCGCAACTCATTTGGCGTAGGACCCTCTCTGGCCGGTGCATCTCGACAATGTCAAGTACTATAATTGGGCCAGAGTAGAACCACAACATAGTTGCAAGCATGTTGTGCACGGCGATGTGTTCAACAGTGTTGTATGGTGTTCAGTCGAACTGTACCAAGATACATGGAATATGATGGTAGTGTAGGGGGAATTTAAAAAGCGAGTGGGGAAAATGTACGTAGGTGGAGTATGTTTATAGTAATGGGATGTAGAGTACCGATCCATATGCCAGCATGCAAAGTGCATCCCGGCACAGTCCGTCATTGTTGTGGGGGGTCTCTGAAGGGGCTCTTCACGTATAATCCCCACCTGGTGTGTAGAATTGCATTATCAGCCAAAAAAAAAACATTTAAGTATTGAACGATATGAATTAAATTGAATGATCAAACATTACTTGGAGAACTTAGGTGCCGTCGAGAGCCAGTCGCCATTAGGCAGCTGTATGTGCCCTGGGTTTTGTTCCCCGCAGAATCGCCTATGAGAAATTGTGAGGTGGAAGACGGTTGAAGGGCGGGTATTCGCCTCCATGCCCAAACCTATACAAGTGGAAAATCATGTTAGCCTACAATTGGGCAATAATGATACCAATTGACCTTTATAGGGTGCGTTATAAAACTGCAAAAGATAGATGCACCTGTATTGAGAAGCAAACACCTCCAATTTCCACTACAGTGCTTTTGCTTGCCGTGCATAATTCCTTGTACAGATATGCAAGGGTTGCAGACCCCCAGTTGTAGGTCCCAATCAAGTCTGTGTCCTCGAGGACCGATAGCCAGTGAGTTGAGATGCTGTCCCCGGTGTGGTCCGAAATCAACCGCGTTCCAATAATGTACAGGGTAGCAGCACGAGATTATTGTGTCAATGACTCCACATTCTCTAGGGTAGCATCGCGACTATCCAGCAAGTTGGCTGTGTTTGATCCCACGTATCTTAACAAGGATCTTGGGCGTGAGGCCCAGCAGATTATAGCAATACTGCTACAGATACTCAATGCTCAACCGTCGATCCTCTATCTCGACCACAGCCCGGCCCACAATTGGTAAATGGAGCATGAGTGATACATCTTCCAAGGTAATGGATACCTCCCCGGTGCCCAGGTGAAATGTATGTGTCTCCGGTCGCTAGGTTCTACAAGGGCAGTTTTTACGGGTGCATTAATCGCAAGGTCGAGGAACCGATACGTACCATATAATCCCCATTAGTGTAGGCATTGTAAAACCTTCGGGGGGAGTACTAACGGTGGCAAGTCCTAATGTTGGGTTTGTCTTTGTCGCTGCATTTCAAGGCGGAGCTTAGACTGGCAGATCCTCAGGACACTGTTATGATCTATGGCATTATTGCATAAATGTTGTGACCTATGGTTCTCTTGTAAGAAAAGCAAAGTGGTATTTAAAAGGCCGGAAGGTAGGGGATAACAATAGCAATTAGCCATATGATAGTTTGCAAACATGATAAAAAAACGAAAGTTGAAATACGTTTGTGAATGAAGCTTGAAGCTTGAGTTATAAAGTGTGAAGTTTGAATGATTGTAGAGGGGAGGTGATGGCCGGTATATATAATGAGTGGGCTGGGGGTATGCATGGTTGTATTGAGTAAATGGTCGTGCAGTTGGAGTTGGCGAGAGTAATGGCTCTGATGCATGAGAAATATGTAGTAAATGTGGTGCGTAAATGAGCCAAAACTATGGCTGTACCTGGGGAAATAAATGAACATGCGTAATTGTTTTGGGCTGTTACTGTTCGCCAAAAATCTTTGGGAGATGTGATTCGCCATAAATTCTGGCAAACTCACCATGTATTTTTTTTCTTTTTTTTAGGGGTCATCATTATCAAATGCAACATACAACGCAATAAACGGGTTTAGGGTTAAATGCATGCATGCAGATGGAGGCTTAAATGCCCAATTCAATTACTGTTAAACATGTATGCAGACATAGGCTTAAATGTCTGTAGTGTATTGGTAGGATGGTCACACTCTAATGTTAAACATGTCTGTGCCAAATTCACCTAGCACAGGAGTTGGCACTACAAATTAAAATCTGGCACACTTATTATTTTTTATGGTGGGGTATAACATAAATGAGCAAGGTACTGCAATATCCACATCCACAGTAGTGCCATTTCATTCCACTTTATATAACACTTTTTAAATATTGATGATACTATAGCATATAAGTGATCACAGTACTGCCATTCAACTCTATTATTGCATGCAAGGCACTCTACTCAAGGTTAAAGGTCGCCAGAAATTATGGCAAACTCACTTTATATAAATCTTGTTAAATATTGCTGATAATATAGCATATAAGTGATGATAGTATTGCCTATCAATTACATTATTGTTAGTAATGCAGAATCTGGCACACTTTTTAATTTTTATGGTAGTGTGTAAGAGCACAATACTGTAATATTAACAGCCCTGCCATTCAACTCTATATATATAACACTTTTTAAATATTGCTGATACTATAGCAGATAAGTGATGACAGTACTGCCTATCAATTACATTATTATTGGTACTGCAGAATATGGCACACTTTTTAATTTTTTATGGCGGTGCGTAAGAGCACGGTATTGTAATATTAACAGCCTCTGTTATTGCATGCAGGGCCGTCTACACAAGGTTGAAGGTCCCCAGAAATTATGGCGAAATTCATGTCATTCTAAAATAATAAAGCGGCACACTGCTTATGAAATGTCAGAATCCGTCACATTTTTACCAGCACCGCGAAATTCGCAGAAATGTCCTCCATAACTAGTGGCGAGGTATAGTCAATGTAATAATTTAAAATATTATGTAATATATCATATATATGTGAAACAAATTGGCACTCTTGACAGACTACCCCACTTGTAATATACATTATTCCTACCTGTTAATGTACTTCACTCATGTCATTCCAATCTCACCTATAAAAGACCCCCCACATCTGATAAAGAATCATCACATTCAACACCCAACTATTATCCTACATCAAATATTATCACAACACCAGATTTCATACCATACCAATGGCATTCGAGGGTGATATCCAAGTAATAGTTCATTCGAGGGTAACATCGTACACGAGTCCAGGAATGTACATTATGATCATGGGCCAAACATGCTATGTAGAGTTTCATGTGCGATACCACTTGTGGAGCTACTTATGTACGGGTCACTGATATCAACGCAAACGTGTATGTGGTGCCGGATGCTAGCAGGGGTAATCGTGCATACCTTGTTAGTCTCCAATCGAAAGAGCTCTTGCACCACGTCATGGACATTAACAATGGCCAAACATACCTTGATATTTACATAAACACGGTGAACGCATCGCAAAGCCCAACACCCAGGAATTGCTATGGTCACAGAGGGGATGGCAGGTGTACAACTGCACACAGGAGCAACACAGTTGATGGGCACTGATATGCATCTATAGATTGATCATAATGATGCCATCGAGACCACCAACATCGGGGCCGAAGATGGTGTCCATCCGGACGATGCCGATGGCCTAATGTACCACACAGATGGCACATCGGAATCAGATGGAATCTACGAACTACACTCTCATGAGTACGAATCGGATGATAGCGTCGACCTCGACGATGCAGAACACCAGCTATCTGGATCGTGCACTATGGATCCTAATCCATCAACGCCCAACTTTCACACTAGCGGCTACTCAGTTGATCCATTTTATGGGTCATACGACAAAGACATCAATGTTGATACAATCAACGCCCCCATAAGGCATCTTAGACATATATAAAATGAAAGCACTTGCATTATTGCCAAGGGAATGAGATTCCCGACTAAGTCTGCACTGAAAGTCACAGTAAAGTGCTACCATATCAAATTTAGCATTGAAAGAGTTCTACGTTAGCAGGAGTTCAGCAACAGGGTGGGTGGTTAAGTGTAAGCACAACTTGGTTGGCATCCGATGCGACTACGCACTACGTGATGCGTACAGGAAGCACCATGGCGACTGGGCAATCAACGGCTTGAAAGGACCACATGCTTTTCTAGTTAATGACTAATGGGAGGACCATGCGAACCTGGACAAAACCCTCATCGCTGTATGCATCCTGTAGAACGTTAAGAAAAACTCGGAGTACACGACCTTGGATGTAATTGCAACAATCGATAACGAATACGACCACATGATCAGTCACAGCTAGGCCTATAAAGTGTTGAAAAGGGCACATGAGTAGGTATATGGAAAGTGGGAGAAGTGAGTAGCCCGATTGCCGGCGTACTTGGGTGCTATTAGAAAATGGAACGAAAACTTCATTGTTAAATGGCGGCACATCCCTACCTCGTCGGAGGGCAGGTACATGCTGGGATACGTCTTCTAGGCTTTCAGACTAGGATTTTGAGGAAATTATCAGAAATAAAATTCCAGAAATGAGTAAAAAAATTTCGCGAAATTAATTATTGGAAATAATAAATTTCGAAGATGCGGAGAATTTAATTTCTGACATTTGGAGCAGATAAAAATCATCAAGGTGATTTGAGTTGGATAATTGATTCAACAAAAAGAGGCGACATTTAGAAAATAAACAGTGCCAGTAAGAAAAACAAATTAATTATATTTGGAAAATATAATTAATTTGTGAAGAGGCGACAGATAGTAATCAAAAAAGTAAAAGAAAAGAGAAAAAAGAAAATCAGCATTCAGGATTGTCGAATGTCGAGGTTAGATGTCGAGATTGTCGTGGTTTGGTGTCGAGGATTGGCAGAGTCGCGTCTTTTGATTTTTCAGAAAACAAAAACGCGACTGGAAGCGTGACATCACGACAAAAGCGTGACATCGTGACACTTCAGAATAAAAGATGCGACATGCTGCGGAAACCAAAAACCGCGACGGGCAGAACGCGACAAACGCGACAAAATCGCGACACCGAGACAGAAGACTAAAAAACGTGACATTGGCCATTCCTGAAACAAAAATCTCGACATCTTGAACCAAAATGTACGACATGGTCTGGGGTAGGTCTGGACCAGTTTTTGGATCAAATAACGCGACATACCCATTTCAGAAAATTAAAAGACACGACAGAAACATCAAAAAATGCGACAATCATTTCTTGAAATTAAAAGATGCGACATTTCAGATCAAAATACTCGACAGAAGCAAATTTTCATGTGATTCGTAATGCGGAATTGGTTTGGATGAACAGTAACCCATGGCTAATAATTTTGCATGTATAAAAAGGGGACTTGGCGAGATTTTTTCTTCATTTCATTTCTTCAGTTAGAAATTACAGAAACACAAGCAGGGTCTTGTTCTTCAAACAGCTCCAGATTTCCAGTCCAGATCTTGTGCAGTTCAAGAAGGTTTTGTGGAATCTTTTGGTAAGATCTTGCTCTCCTTTTCAAGATGTTCGTCTTGTTCGGTTTGAAAATTTTACTCGGATGATTTTTGAGAATTGTTACTGTTCACAGTTTTGGGATTTTGGCAAATTTTGGAGTTTGTGAAAATCAGATCTTAGGGTCTTTGGTGATTTTGAAGTTCATGGACCTAAAGAAATTAAGATTTGGGAAGTTGATGTTGTTGTGTTCGGCAGTGTTGTTTTGGTAGTGGATGGGGATTTTGGTTGTGTTGAAATAAAAACCCTTATTAATGGAGAATGGGTTCTATTAACATGGAATTGGAAAAATATGAATTAATGAAGAGGAAATCAAGATTGGTTAGTGTTGTGTTATTCGACAGGGAGCTGGAATGGTTGGGATGATAATTTTGGTTTGGTTCTGTGAACATTGGACAGTGGGGATTTTATTAAGAAACGTTGAATCTGAAAATTGATTAAAGGAAATGGATGAATAATGAGATTGAGACAGAAATTGATTTTTGGTTATCTTGTGAAATTAACAGAAGTTCAGAAGCAGTTTTCGGTTTGGAATCAGTCTCGGGCAAGTGTTGAAGATTGTAGATAACGGTAAGGAATTACACCGAGCGCCTATAAGTCTCACATGCCTTAGGATAATTTTTATTCTAAGCTTAAGAAAATATTCCTTGCCAAAATGTTTTTATTCATCTTAACATATTAGAATTAAATGCATGAATAGATTAATATTTCAAATACTTGATTATTTGAATTTATACGTTTGAATGCTTTTACGTGATTTATCATGTCATATGCATTCGATGACTCGATTATGAAAATTGGAAATGCATGAAAATTGGTAAAGCCTATCAGTGTCGAGCTTGTGGTACCTATCCCTTGTCTCGAGCTGAAAAGAGGCAGTCCAATAAGTAGAAAGAAAATGACGATTAATAAAATTTGATGCATTGCATTAAATTCACGTAAAGATGGAATTAAAGTGGTGACCCAAACCAGATGTTTCCTGTGGATTGATCGTCATAGGATTTTTAATTCCACCAACCCGAAAGATTACTTTCGGTTTTTACAATACTACTCATGAGGGTCGCTCCCTTAATGAAGTTTACCGGTAATTTGAGTCCAGTTTAAGGGGTCGGACAGGATGGTAAGCGTGTCTGGAGCGTGGCGTGGCACGTAAGACCGTAGTTGGAACTGTCCCATCTCTAGCCTTGGGGAAATCTAGCTGGAACTTTGAGGTGTCTGGGTTGTCCATAAGTCTATAATGATTCCTTTAGCACCCATAATGTAAAGAGGTTGGAGTGTATGGTTCCGGTACGAGTGATCTCTGTCGTGCCTGCATTTCGGCCTAAATCCCTAATGTACTGCGGTAGGCAGGTGGACCCTATTGTAAGTGCATTAACGGTTACCTTACTCTATAATTTATATGTTTCTGTGCTACGAGTTCTGATTTCTCATGCACCTTAAGGTAATGTGTGAGTCCTGATCTCTCAAGTATAATGAATTACGAGTTCTGATTTCTCGAATATACTGACGTAGTTCACGAGTTCTAATCTCTCAAACATTATGATGTGATTCACGAGTTCTGATCTCTCATTTAATGATTGAGTTATGTGTTCTGATCTCACCATGTGGAAATTAATGAGTTGCGTGCAAATGAAAGGTCTTCAAGAAGCATCGTGTGTTCTGATTTCACATGAACTGCATAATTTAAAGTTTGCATACTTTTAAATATGCATAATTTGTAAATCACGTTTTCACTCGAAAATGTGCATTCATGATTTGAGGAAGTAAAGAAAGAAATGTTTTCCAAGATGCATTGCACAGCGTGCACGATTTTAAAGATGCACTGACGATATACATAAGTTTTGAAACCCGTTAAGTTAACGTATCGAAGACGTTCTTGACGTGGCTCATGATGCATACTCATATGCGTAGCATAGCATGTTATGTGTGTTTCTTACTTAGTCATTTCGACTAACGGTACTACTTGTACCCTACAGATGAGGATGACCAGTGGGTTAAGAAAACCCAAACTAGTGAGCACGGGGATTGAGGTTCCAACCTCAGGGTTTTTTATGAGGCCGAGAGAACATAGTCCTTAACTGTCTGTGTGTTTTATATCTTAGTTATTTTATTATGTTCCGAACTCTTGTCTCACTTATGTCATTTTGTTTATCGGCTTGTATTAAGTAGCCGAATCCCGGACGTGGGATATTCTTTTGCATTCTGACATTGTAACTGTTTGCCTGTAATAGAATATAGGCTTTTTGTTGCATGACTTGGGTGACTGATTGTTTTCCAATTTTAATAGTGAGCTGCGATCAGAGGGGACAAGCTTCCTAAAATCCAGCGTACTCTGATAGGATTAGAAAATGTGATTAGCCTGAGCACCGAACTTACTGAGGATTAGGCGTAGAATCCGAGGTAAGTTAGGTGTGGCGGTAACGTAGCCGATTATGGGAAATCGGGGCGTTACAATGTATCTCTAGATTCCACCATTGCTGTAACATTATCAGCATCGATGCAACCCACTTGTACTGCCCGTACAAACATAAACTGTTTGTCGCATCTGGTATAGACGCCAACAATTAGGTGCTTCCTTTTGTGTATGCACCGGTGGATGAGGAAACTTATGCTTCTTAGCACTGGTTTATCAACCTTCTTTTCTAACACATTATTCACAGCATGTAGGGTACTTGCTTCATCTTTGATCGCAATGCCGGCCTGTTAGCGGTGGTACGTGACATCTTGTACTTCCATGATAGAAGTGCCGCACACAGGTACTGTCTACGTCACACTTCCTCTAACTTGCAAAAGCACATGAAAAATGTCTAGATTAAGGTATTGTGTTGGAAGTTTGTAATGGTGCCAAACCCTATGGTGTTTGATCGTCTAATGGCTCACCTGCGCCAAGATCATGAACAAGCTGGAACCTGGCTAGACCAACTAGAACCATCAATGTGGACCCTGTTGCATGATGGCAGCTTCCACCATGGCATCATGACCACCAATTTTTTGGAATGCTTCAACAGGGGTGCTTAAAGGTGCCCGTAAACTACTTATATGTGCTTTGGTACGGGCAATCTTAGAACGCACGGTAGCGTTCTTCCTCGCACAGAAGAACACTGCTAACGCACTTGTAACGCCCCAAAATTTAAAATTATTTTGAGCGCGCTACTGCCGTACCAGTTTGCCTAAACTGGTGGCCAGCCAGTTTAGACTCCCCGATACAAGGCCGAGTACACACCAATCACACATAAGGGTTATAGCCATTATTAGTGTCTTACATGCATCACAGGAAGAGTACCCAGACAGCAAGGCAAGAAACAAGCCAAACAGGCAGAACGCATAATACCAAAATTCACCAATGATCTAACGGTACAACAAAGCATATCCGGGCATCAAGCCCTAAACAAACCACTCTGGCAAAAGACATAGCGACCAAGTATCCAACGCACACGACAAACAGGCAGGCAACAATGCACCCTACTCTAAGGCATAAGGAATGTTCTCTCAACCCAGCATCCCAAGTCATGTATCTGCGCCTCCAGGAGTATCTATAAAATAGAAAAACAGAGAGTCAGTACACAGTACTGAGCAAGGGATAAACAGAACGGGGAACGTAAAAGAGATACAACAAGATGAGCAGTCTGGCAGGCGAACACCATAAACCAACACAACGTACAAGTTAGTGGGGAAAACGGAATAAGCAACATGATACAAGGCATTGCCATGAGTAACAGAACACCAATGAACCAGAGGATAGAGAACAAGCATACACGAAACATCACACCGTCCCATACCTGTGCTTCAACCACGTAACATACATAAATGCATATACTAGCAACAGAATAATAAAGTGCAGAATAGTAAACCATCACGCTGTCCCATACCAGCGCTTCAAACACAATGCAGCATACACCTAAC
>MAYD01557398.1:0-18810 GCA_001909325.1 Ruellia speciosa
AAAAAAAAAAAAAAATACCTCATTTGCATTTTATTTTCTCATTCCTCCTAAATATTTGTGTGGGGATATTACTTATATTTTATGTACAATATATATATATATATATATATATATATATAAATAGAATGCTGCTTTAATTGATTTTGACTGGTCTTCGATTTCGATTTTGATATTAATTTTTTTTATTTTGACGCTATTACTAACTCCCTAGCCTACTTCATAAAACCAAAATAAAAAAAATTTTAAAAGTTGATTTGGTCTAGCTCATCAATTTCGTTTGGTCTTGCGGCCTCCTGCGGGAGCAGGTGTGCGTCTGAAAATTCTTTCCTTTTTACATTTTTTAACTCCCACTATAAGTGTTCGTACAAATAAGGTAGACCAAATTTGATTCCTCATCTTAGGTGGGATATCAATTTTTAAGTTTCCTTTAGTGGTTAATGTAACTCATTCTTCACTTTTAAGTCTATTCATTTTCTTTATAAAAATATAATTTAATGAGAATTTTGTCACTCCTCTATTAAATTATATATTGAGAAATATATTTTGCATTCACATTTCAATCAAAATAAACCAAATAAATAAATAAATATAAAAAGAATTACAAAATTTAAAATACAAACAAATAAAAAATTACAAATTTTATAAAAAATTATTTTTTTATGTTTTATTATTATTATCCGGTTCTTTATTTACTATACTATTTATTTATTTTTTATTTCTTTTATTCAAATACCCAAACCGGACGAAAACCCAACTTGAATGTTGTTCAAGAACAGGTGGAGCCAAGAATTAGGGTTTCATGGATTAGAATAAATGTAATTGGATGGATAACATGGAAACTCAGTAGATGATGGAAGCCCAAGAACAGATGAGGGCTCATCACATCTCTCAAGGCAATTCCCGTTCTTGATTTTCTTCCTTAATTATTCGCGTACAAAACCCTAACCTGTCATATTATTCCCAATTCCTTATGCAAATCCAGTAAACCCTAACAATCTACACAGATTCAATAAGCTTTCATCTCCCATCTGTGTGATTTCATCCTCACGATTTCTTCTTTCATGGCAAGTGTGAGAGCTCCAAGGCTGCCCCCATCCTCCACCACCACCCCCGGCATGGCCACCCCTCTGCTGCCAACAAACCCCCCTTCTCCAATTCTAACCTTCCCGAATTTCACTTTCCCATCTTCTCCTTCATATATGTGTCCAAACAGCAGCGCCTCTTTCCCCACGCATCCGCCTCTTTCTATCTCCACCATCTCAGGGTTCAACACTGCCCCCATTGTGTCCACATAAACCCCACCAGTTAGGTCGATGTCCGATCCCATTATCTTCATCCATGCTGCGAAGAAGATCGACCCGCTTGCCATTTCCATGAAGAAGTCGCCGACTAGTGTCTTAAATGCTTGCCAGATTGTGTCCATGAAGATTGATTTGCTCCATATGTATGCTGTGCCTCCTTCTTTCTTCTTTCCAACGAGAATCCATTTTGCGATCGCACAAGCCAGGGCTGCCCACACGCCGGCAATCACCCAAAAGAGTGGTAGAAGCCAATGAAGTGGATAGTTTAAGGTGTTTGCATAAAGCAGCCAGTTTAGTGGGGTGGAGATCACATATGCTAGGAGAAAGTAAGGTAGGAATGTTTGGAGCAAGGGTTGGGCAAAAGTGGACCATGATGTTTGATACCATGTTCTTGCTAGTGTCACTTGGTTAGAATTGGAATCTTCTTTTTGCATTGATGCGATAGGGCAGCCTGATAGGTCTACCTTCACGTCGGATTGCTCGATGAATGCTCGCCAGGCTTCCGGGAGGGGCTCATTGTTTCTCAAATGTTGGCAGATTTCATAGATCAAGGATCGGCCATGGTCTATGGAAGCGCTCTGCGTGGCAGATGTTGCGCGTATGACGTCCACTTCATGGCATCTGAGGAAGGGATTGAATTCAAGCTCCTCTGATTGTTGTCTAGTGAGGTTTTGATTAAGGGTTACTTCTCCAATATCGATGTATGGGAACTCGGACTCATCCCATGGCTTTGTGCAATCCAGAGCAATGTCTTGTGTTGCTGCATCTTCGGGTACTGGCCTGAGTTGGAGCTGGAAAATGTAGCGAACACCGTCAGGGGAACTCACACGTCTCTGGAAATCATCAGCAAGGAAAAGGAGAGGACGTTTGTCGTTGATGTCTCTTGGAATTGCGCCTGTTTCGGGAGGGAGAATCCCTGTTGGCTTAACTTTGCCAGAATCTTCGTCAATTCTCTCATCGTAAGGCCTCAACTTGAATTTGACGTACATCTCCTGTCCATCTTTGAACCTGAATAGCCTGCAGATGTTTGAGTAATAATGCAATTCAGTAAATGATTTTGCATTTCGTAGGGACATCCAAACTGCATCTCTGATATGCGGTGCGTGCTTGACATGCTCTTCTCTGGCAGACAGTCCGCATACGAGCCATGTTGCAAAATCAGCAATTGTTCGGGCATAAAATGCCTTGCCAGTCTTTAGAGTCAAGTCCAAGACAGGGGTTTGACAATCAGAATTCTCTGGGAAGATTCTTACAGCTGCACCACGAGCATCCAACCGTGCATCATCATCAGCACTCAAACTGTTACTATGCCGAACTATGATGGGATATGTCTTCCCTGGTTGGAAGACATTGTGATATGGTAATCCTTTAATGTTGTCATACATTTTGAGTACTCCTTTACCACTGACTCCAATTCTATGAAAGTATCTTGTCCTGACCTTAAGCGTCGTGGCAGCTAGATTCGCTGATAGGTTTCCAACAATCTTCTTGTATTTTGAATCCATTTCTTCTATCCGCTCATCCATCACGTGCTTTGTGTTTTTGATCATGATGGGAGTTTCTGATCCGATATATACGCCACCCCTTTTCAGCACTGAGTTGATAGGTGCAGCTGAAAGTGCGCCAAGAATGACATCTCTCTGTATGGTTGCTCCTATGAGGACAATACTTTGGCTTCCAATTACTGAATTTTCCTGGATATCAATGATTCCCCTGGTGAAGCCTTTGGAGGAGTAGAATCCGGATATGATCCGGCTGAAGTCACCAAGATGGGCGCCAGACCCTATTGACAACAATTTGGGTTCTAAAACAGGGTTAATAGCTCTAATAGAGCAATATTTCCCAACCTTCGCTCCCAAAAGCCTCAAGTATATGCAAAAAGCTTCTGTTCCGGATAGAAGCTTGGCGAATCTGAGATGACAGGCAATGATAATTCTATGGCGCAGCCATGCTTTCAGGTGTGATTGTGGTGTTTCCTCATTTGTCGACAGAAAATGGTTTTTTAAGCATGTGAGCAAGCTGAGGATCAATCCATGAGCTGAGTATGCTGTGGCAATTGAAATGGAAAAGCTCAATGGACTCAGAGAAACACTACTGATCATGATGGCGTATGCAATGATGGTGAGAGGAAACCAGTGGAAAGCTCCAGAAATGCAAAGAAACATGAAGTGCTCAATGGTGGGAGTCCTCTGGCTCAGCAGGATATATATGCTGTAGAAAATTGCTGCTGAGAGAGAGCTAAGGCACCCGACAGTGTACACTCCTATCAAATGATAGATGGCTTGTTGAGCATTAAACTTATCCTTCGGAAGCTCTGCAACCTGAAATCAACATTGGCCAGATATATGGTTATAATCGAGCACATGTTTGTATGAAATCCATTTTATTTATCAATCAGTCATGTTTAGGGTGGTGATCAGTGTCTTTTACATGCACAATCATTCGATCCTAACATGGATTATTGATATGTTTTGCAGAATAACACTTAGTTACCATTCTCTTATTAAAAGGGTTGATCAAAACTCTTACCTTCTGAGTGTTGCTAGTCATGGATTTGAAAACCGGTCTTCCTTCCTCGGTGACTTGCAAGGGATTTACCTTGGTGCCATCTTGTAGAATGCTACCTTTCTGGATCACTGCATATGGACCAACTGATGAACTTTTTCCAATCCTAACTGGCCGGAAGGTTATGATTCCATTTTTCACCTCATGACTCTGTACTAATACGCCCTCAGCTATTACAGCTCCATCTCCAATAGAAACTAGAGCAGGGTCAGTGATGTCAACTGTATCAAGGAGCACTGAGGATCCTATCCTGGCTCCAAACATCCGAAACCAGTAGTTCAGCCACACTGTTCCTCTCAAATGCACGGCCAATACCTTCGATGAAACCTCTTGAGCCTTGTACAGAGCCCACCACTTGATGTAGTCAACTGACCAGATTGAAGCATTGGGGGTCATCATGTAATTTGGTTGAAGCAGTGAACTTCCGAACAGAGAAATACAGATGCATGTAGAAAATATGCACAACATCCAAGCAAGAGGTGCAAATGCGAGGGAAAGGATGTAAGGCATCCAGGGAGTCGACATCGTAAGGCTAAGGCTGGAAGATATCGACTTCATATATAAAGAAATAGCAAGACATGCAGGAAGGAGGATCAAAGCTGAGACGTACGTAAGGGCAAGAAGTTGTAATACTGTCATTCTCAGCTGATGAGATAAGGAAACTTCTTGAGGTAGAGACTCTTCAGTTGCTAACTGGGAGATATCTTCAACTTCTGTATGGGGTGGCACGTTTCTCACATCTTGAGGCTGAGACTTCATTACAAGTTCCTCTGAGAAGTTAGCCAAGTCTTCAATGGTCGTTGCTGTGAAAATATCGACTGCCCCAACTGGCACGCCAAGAAAGTCAGAGAGCTTCTGAGCTGCTCTTACGACACCAATTGAATCAATTCCATAAGAATTGAGGTTTGCCGTAGTAGAAATCTTGCTGACAGGAATGCCACTTTGCTCCGATACGAGTTTCTTGAGGAACTCCATAATCTCTATGTAGTTTAGTTTTGGATTTGATGATGAAAGGCTCATCTTCAGCTGTGGTCGAGGTGTGTGTCCCTCCCTGCATGTTCCTGTAGTGTTGGAACGCATATATGTCCTCTTCACAACTAATGGTTCTGGCGCCAAATTCAGCGTCTCGTCAGTGAATTGTTTGAGGCACTCAAATCTCTTGATTTTCCCTGACGTCGTTTTGCTAATGGTTCTTGGCTTGATCAGTTTGACAGCTGCCAAACTCACTCCATGCTCCTCTGCAACCTTGGCTTTGATTTGGTTGACAACATCCTTGCATATCGGTTTACCATCCCTGATTTCTGCAATTGCCACCAGGCCAACCTGATCAGAACCATCAGGCACCGATATTCCCTTGGCTGACAAGATCTCCTCAGGAACACCGATGACAGCACAGCAACCAGGGCGTAGGACATCGGATGAGCTCTCGACTGTCTTTTCTACATCAGCTGAGTAGATATTTCTGCCAGCAACTATGATCAGATCCTTGATCCTTCCTGTAATGAACAAATTTCCATCGATAACACGCCCCAGGTCCCCTGTTCGTGTGTACATTTTGCCAGTATGATTGTCAAGTGTGTTTCTAAATGTGTTCTTACTGGCTTCCTCCTTTCCCCAGTACCCTATTCCAGTACTTGGGCTACTGATCCATATTTCGCCTTCCTGTCCTTCGTCTTTATATTCTTCACTAGTTTGTGGATTCACAACTCTTATGTCCACATCAGGATCACTTGGATTCACATAGCCACAACTCACCCTTCCTTGCCAGTCTACTAATACTGGCTTTCCTTCCCCATATGCACAACTGACAAACACACAATTCTCTGCCAATCCATAGCCAGGAGCCATAACATATTGGGAAAGGCCGTACGGAGAAGTGAGTTCGATGAATCTTCTCAGTGTTGCCTGCCTCACTGGCTCTGCAGCAACCATTAGAAAAGCCATGGAAGAGAGGTTGAAGCTCAAAGCCTTATTCTTCTCAAGCTCCAGCCTTCGTATAACAAGTTCAAAGGCGAAGTTGGGGCCTGCACTGTGAGTTCCCCTGTACTTGCTGATAGTATGGAGCCATAGGAGAGGGTTCTTAATGAATGTCATGGGTGAAAACAGGACTGCAGTTCCGCCGCTAACCAAAGCTGTGAAAAGCCCTCCAATCAATCCCATGTCGTGATACTGCGGGAGCCAGCTGACAAGAACTGTGTTTGATGTGCTTCTGTATCTCCTTCGCATAAGCTTCACATTATGAATTAACCCTCCATGACTTATCATGACACCCTTGGCATCGCCTGTTGAGCCTGATGTGAACTGAAGAAAGCATAAATCATCAGGCTGGGGGGCAGCAAT
Organism: Ruellia speciosa; assembly: GCA_001909325.1. Classification (NCBI taxonomy): domain Eukaryota; kingdom Viridiplantae; phylum Streptophyta; class Magnoliopsida; order Lamiales; family Acanthaceae; genus Ruellia; species Ruellia speciosa. Next base: position 6,207 of record MAYD01557398.1, read on the forward strand.
GGAATCATTATTTGCTGCAGGGAAGCCTGTTGATTTTCTGGTCCAAGAATCTGTGTGTATCCATGGAAGATTAGGCCATTGGGCGGAGCGTCTTCCACTTATGTTGGACAACGATATCAAATTCTTCACAAAACCTGCTCGGACAGCAGTGTGGTAACCTACAGTGGAAAGAATTGCCACTGCATTGCTGGATTTAGCCACATTCTCTATTTTCAAGAGGGCTTGCCCGCCTCTTTGAAGTGGATCTGGTGGGAGAACCGGGACAGGCAACACTCTGGCTCTTAGACACCCGAAGAAGGCGTCAATAAAATCCAATCCTGGAACATGCACGAGAAGGACTCTGTCTCCTGGTTTGATAACTGGTTTACGGCTTGACAAAAGCTTTTCAGCGATACAAGCAGCATTAGCATGAAGCTCCCCGAAAGTTCTTTGGCTTGCCACCTCCCCCACATCATTTAGCCATGTGTATAGGATCTTGTTTTGACTGATACTATGGGTTCCCCAATGCTTTAGATAGCAATCAAGGCTTGGCAGGTCGGGAAAGTCCACTCCATTGGACTCATCTATCTTCTGAGGCATCTTACCCCAAGACTCGGACTTTACTGGAAACAACCTCTGCAGAAACCATTTTTGAGGTAAATAAAATATGAATTCATCGTGTCAACAGGCAACAATGTGTGTTCTAATCTGATATCTTCGAAACTTGGCAGGCCTGGTACCTTTACATAGGGAAATCTTGGCAGTGGATCAGCACATCCGAGGTGCCTTCGGACCATAGCCATTGCATAAGATGAATTTCTCTCTGTCAGCTCAAACGCCATGAGCCCGCCTATGTAGTAAGTGTTGTTCTGTCCCTGTAGTTCTGTCTCTACTTTATCATAGAATCCATCCTTTATATCTGTATCAAGTTGAATGGGGCTATTAGTTCCTGTAATTCTGTGAAAAAAGCAAGAATGTGATCGATATATAGAACATACCTTTGCTTCCAACATGAGGAAAATACTTGAATCGCCTTTGCAGAGCTGTTCGTTCAACTTTGCCCCCCATTCTTTCAACAGCATCAATTGCCAGCTGTGTCACTTCTGGTCCCTTGATGTTAGCCGAGTTTCCATAAGACCAGAACAAGAAGATATCTGTGTCGGAATAGAATCTCTGCATTGCTACAGGATTCCCTATAGTTTCCGGATCATCCATGAATTCTCCAAAGTAATAGAATCCAACAGGCATATGTTCCAGCCCATTAATCTTCATCACTGTTGTGTAATAGTCTATCGTTTGCACTTTACTGAACAAGTCTTGTTCTAGCTCAGTGAAATCCATTATTTGATCCTTAGCATCTGTATATATGAAATTTACATTTAGAATCTGTCGAAAATGATTTAAACAAGTCTGCTAAAGTCATTACAGACCTGCTGAGGTGACTGGTGATGATCTATATGTCTTGCCAGACTTGAATGGAAATGCACCAGATATAATTATTTTATCGCATTCAAGACTGCTGAACTCTCCATTTCGTTTGAAACTAATGTTGGCACCGGATGAATGCCGTCTGACCGACACTACGTCAGTGTTGCAGAGGACTTCTAGTGGTAGTGATTCACTGATTTTCTGCCAAAAACTCATATATCCCCCTTTAAAACGTCTGATTTTTCCGGCCATGGATGTTCTTGTGAACTCATGAATGTAAGCGTAAGGCATGTCTTGAACAAAACCGTATCCGGAAGCAGTGTATCCGTATGCTACAGATTTGGGGACAGATTTAAATCCATGGCCTTCAAGAAAGGCTGGAGTCGGATCAGAAGCCAAATCACTCACAGCATGGACTCCAATTCGACCTGACTTCTTAGCTTTCTCCTGTAAATAGAAAATCATAATTTCAATCCATTCTCATATGGAAGTTCGTAGAATGTAATCAAGACAATGATCTCACCTGAAGCTCTAGAGTCAACGAAATAACGGATGCATAATCATCTGCTACCTGGATGTCCTGATACCTCCCTGTCTTACTATCAATCAGGGCTAATTTATGCACATTCATTTCTTCCAGTTCACATCCCATTTCGTTTGCCAGATGAAAAATCGTTGGGGAGCTACTAGCAGCAAGAACCTGTCCGCCAAGATCGTAAAATCTTCCTGTAACATGAGAAGCAGTACTGAATCATCCCATGCTGCTGCAGGAACAAAGCTAAGGTAGTTTTAAAATTGAAATAATCTTTTCTTTTCACCTTCGATATCTACAGATTCACACATTCCACTAACTGTGTGATACTTCTCCAATACGACCACATTATTGTAGCCAAGTTTACACAGTGCATAAGCTGCTGATAGCCCACTTGGTCCGCCGCCTAATATCACTATTCTTGTGTTGACAGGCCAGGATGGATGCAGCTTCAAGAACTGGTCTTCGATTTGTTTACCAGAGTCCATTTCAGCAGCAACCGTGTTTCAATTTCCTGGATTAAGTGAAAGTTTTATATATGACTGCAGCACTTCACTTGAGGTATGTAGAAACAGTTGACTTGTTGGACAAAAGCCTCATTGATGGAAACAATGCTGATTAGATTTATATACAATTCAAGTTGAAAGCTTCTAGAATTCGAATCTTCCTTGCGGCCCTTATACCGATCCATTAATCGTGAAGTGTATTACAATTGAGTGATAGATAATGAACATGCATACCTTCTTTGTCTCCCCCTCCAGACAGGTCCTCTGTAAATCAGTTCTCCTAATGTCAGGAAAACCACAAAGCTTTGCTCATATAAACCACGAAAAAAAACCTACTGAATGCATCACAAATACAATAAGAAATGAAACCACAGGTTTTATCACAGCAGACATTTTCCATATTGCATAAAGCCTATAGCAGACTAGTTGAACATCAGTTTGGTGAATTAATAAATTATAACAAAAACCCCACCTGACATACTTATTTAGTAAGCCCACGGATTACTCAGATAGACATATATTAGTACAAGTTCATGTCATTGTTTATTGACTAAACAGAGAACTGATCTGAGCAAAAAAGTGTAAAATAGTTCAAACCTCTATAAAAAAAAAAAGTCGAAACAGCTTCAGCGCCAAATGGCAGAAAGTAAAAGGGGCTCGAAACCGGAACTCCACAACCAGTGGCCTACTGCTGATCTCAACATGGAATTTCACAACATAGATGCTTTTTATAGCCAGGCAGAAGCTGACAAATTGTTGGTCATATCATCTTTACGTCACTAAAAATGCCTCAGGCATCGGTTAATCCACAATTTTTTACCTTAATCACTGTATTTGGGAATTATTCCGGTTTTGTGCTTCTTGTGAGGTCGAAAATCAGGAAAGAATGAATCTAGTGTGAACTTTATTCGATCAAGTGATTATATTGTCATCTTGGATTCTTCCGTGGACGCGTTATGAACAATGTAATAACTTAGGTATTGATGGTTTTGATACTTCAGTTTTTGTTGTGTAATGTGGACATGTGGAAGAATCAGAAGCCATATATATGTGCTTAAGATTCGCATACTGTTTCAGTTAAGATCTCTGAAGGCTATCCTCATTTTCCATGTATTCCTAGTATTGATACAATATTGTCTGTGTTCTATAGGTTAGAAGAATCATTTGCCGACTATTGGAATGTACTGTTTGTAATGATCTTATGACTTTGTCCACATTGGAACTGCATATTTGTATAATCTTTTCAATGCATATATAATCTCTTCATTCAGTGCATGTGAAAAATATAGTTTTATATGACATAGGTAATTATATATTAGTATTATATCATATTATTAATTTAGGAATAGTCAATAATACCCCTTGTAATTAACAAAAATTCAATGTGTTGGAAATAAAAAATGAAAAAATTGTATATTATTTAATATAATCCAGACATGGTGCTATAAAGTGTAGTAAATTTGAGTCTTTCCAAGATTACACAGCCTCCTGGCAACCAGATTTTACTGTTACCCAGCCTTCCTCAGAATTGAAAACATAGAGGAATACCAGGCATCGATTTGTTTATTGCCCTAGTGTTGGGCATAGATTCAAGATTATTTGAAGAATGGAATGAATTTCTCACCTTAAAATAATTTATTCAAATTTCAAGGTTCTCTATTCTAGAAATAAATATGTCTGTCCTAGGATTTATTAGTTGAGTTGTTTCTTTCTCCCTTTCATTCTTGCCATGGTTTTCAGATTTCTTTCCTCTGAAAATATACACACAAATAAATGCTGATATAAAATAGTCAACAACACACTAGGCATCTCAAGATTTCATCTTGCAATGATAGCAGAAATAATAATAAAGAACATTTTGGTGCCGGATTTATTTAGACATGAATTCAAAGGGATGGCAGCCTGACAGAGACATTCCACCTAAATATTGCATTCCAAATGATTATGAGGAACCATTGAGCAACAATACCTAAACACATGCCAGAACTACATTAAAATAAGACTAATTGTTCAATGAGGTTGTAATGAAGTGATATTCAAATAGGATTAGGTACACTAACACTTCATTTTGTCATCTCCAAATCTTCTCTGCTGCATCAAATTTTGTGCAGTGCATAATGAATTATGAACATGAATATCAACAATAATCTAATAAATAAAAGCATTGTTTGATCATTAGTACCATGATGCTGCATTAATCCTACAACATAAGATCTGATCTTGCAGGCAGTCTCTTGAAGAAATTCGTCGACATGTGCGGAACCTTACTCCTAAGCTTGGGATGTCTCAGCACGTAAAGCCCCAGCAAGAGCAGCACGACTTGGAGAGGAGTAACGTACAGCACAAATGCAGCGAGCAAGCAGAACGCCACGAACAGAGCTGACGCCCGAGGATCCCTCCAGCTCAATAGAGAGTGAAACCTCTCCCCTTGCATAGCCAGGTCACCGATCACCGTCTGGATCCTTCCTCCTATGCTTCTGAGCCGATCATATCTCATCCTGACGATATCCGCTGCTTTGGTGGTTGGGAAACTGTCGAACTCTTCATCCAACTCATCAGCAGTGACTGCGTCAGCATGGGAGAGGTGAATGTCCATGTGGGGAGGGTAATTCGGCTTCCATCTGTAGCTCCAAATCCCGATCATGAAAAGGTACAGAAACAATGTGGGGAGTATCAGCTCCGGGTAGATAACCAGTATGACGAAGAGTATGTGGATGAGTATAGTCGTGAGCGGATTCTTCCATTGGCATATCTGATCGAACCATCTCACAACTGCAGTAGCTCCACTCATGACATTCATTATTCTTACAAAGTTGGCTTTAGCCTTTCGAACACTCCAGATATGCGATCCCACATCGAGCATGTGTTCAACAGTCTCTTTTTTCAAGGGCGGCTCGGCTCTTCCCAACCTTGCTGAGATGATCTGGATCGCTTGGAACCTCAACATGTCCAGCTGGGTCACTGAAAGTGGATGGACATAGTGCATTTTCGGAAGCAATGGATGGCTGTACTTATGCAGCATATTCAGATACGAAGTGCAGGAGAATCTTACAGCTAACTGAACCTCTCCCATCTTTTTCACCCCTGAAGTCTTCAAAGAAATCAGGGGATACGAGTGAGTGTAGACACGTTCGGTTTCCAGGGTAGATAGCCTAATCCGAACCTTACCAATGCTGGTGTCTTTCCCTCCCTGCAAATGACCATTATCGAACACACAAACTGTGATAACCGTGCAAGGATCGAATACTTCCCAAGTGTACTGCTCGTTCCACCTTGGTGAAACACTGTCGATGATTGTCCTAGTCCGGACCCATTTGGGACCATACTTAGCTACACAGTAAGCATCAGTTGTCCCCCGGCCATCTTTCATTTTTATATGTGACAGTCCCTTGGCGCTAATGATACCGAGCTCCAGAAGTCCAATGCTGGATTTCCACAGAAGTTTTGAACTCGGCCTGTAATCACTGCTGTAATGAGTTGACTCGTCCAGGACATGATAACCACCATCTAGACAGATCCTCAGATGAATCTTGCTGGAAAATTTAGCCTCCTTCTTTTCTCCTTCTACAATTTGATGCTTCTCAAGATTATGCCACTTAGCTGGGACAGGCTTGTTTTCGAGACGCTTGGGGAACGAACTCAACAACATCACACATCGCCCCAAGATCTCATCCTTGTTGGCTGCCACTTTGTCCTCTACAGTTAGGATCAATGGCTCCTCAAAGGGCTCCGCAACAACAAAAACTAAATCTTCATTCCAGGAGGGATTGACGGTCTTCACGAGTGATATTCTCGTTTTCAGGGCCTGGGTTCCATGGGTTACCTTCACAAAAGCTGCAGGAGCCCTGGTTTTATCACTAGGAACCAAATCCTGACACTGTATGACATTTACTCTGAGGTACCATAGCCTGGGAGAAAGGTACACCTTCCCTCGGATCTTTGAGACCGCTTCACTGGCAACCGCGGCTGCGTCAGAATGCCAGGCATCCGAAAATGCCTCATCTGCCTGAGTTCCTTTCCAGAGAGCCAGCATGATCTCCCCCTTCTTGAGCTTTTCGCCTTTCTTGCCCTCCAGCTTGTACCATTGCGGCGCCAGGGGGCTGTCAGGCGGGACGCGTCTTGGGAAATCAACAAGGTCGAATGAAAACCTGCCAATGAAATCGTCCTTGACGAAATCCTTGTCCTTCACCACCACCTCGACATACGAAGCTTGGAGCTGTTCCTGTGCAAAGGCAAACACAAGCTTCCACTCCGGATTGGACTTCTTCTCGAAATGCTTGGTGACACCCTTGTAGTTTCCAAGCTTCACTTCCACGTACGGGTCGCAGGTGCCTGTTACGTCCTTCCCAGGCAATTCCTTCGCCTTGACAACCCGTACGTAGTAATACTCCATCTGCTCGACGAGATCATAGGCACAGATCACCTTGTCCCCACCGGTGATCACTCCTGAGCCCGCAATTTTAGGGGTTGTTGGCGTCAGAGCAAACTCATCCGACACTGGTAACTTTTGCATTTTGCTTATTTTTCCTCCAAATTCTTGAGTGTTAACAAGCTATAAGATCATTACATGAATCAGCAGTGTTGCTAATTCATTCCCTGTCCATTTCTAACATGGATTATGAATGGGGGAAGGGGGAATATTCAAATAAGTGAAAAGGACTGAAGGCTAATGACTGATGGGAGTGGTTTGGAACTGATGCAACTAATATTGGAAAGACAAGGAAAACTTGCATCACTGGGAAACATATGAAAGATATATACTACATACATGATTGTGGGGGATGGTTTTGTGTGAATTTTTTGTGATGTGGATGAATCTTTGGGAATATGAAAGTGATTCAGAGAGAATAAAACCTAATTGATTCTGCTCTGGTTTAATTATAGTACATTTGAGATTTTGTGACTTCTTTTGGTTATGTGCTTTTTTTCTATTGACTCATTCATCGGTTTATATATTTATTTTTGTTCCTAATTTTTGCATTGCAAGACCTTAATTTAACCTTGTCCACATCCTTCTCTCCCAATCAATCAGGAAATCCTCGTGAAATCTAATTTCTATCGAGAAATCCTTTGACCTTCAACTCCGTGGTGTGTCCCGTTTGATAATTTGTATTTATTTTTTTTAAATTTCAGAATTTAAATATATTTGTCCCCTAATATTAATGCTCTTAATCTTAATCGTACAGTTTTTACTAGACTATTTATTATCTTTAGAAAATGTGGTTGAGTTGAGTTTTTGACAATCCAATTTTTGTAACAAATATTACGAATGACTAGATATTCTGGAGTATGGTATGCAAAGCGATGCAATTTAATTTTAGTAAGGGGCCAATTATCACCAAGGAAATTTACACAAATTACTTGCTATTTCACATTCCAATTCAATGCGGCCATATAGAAAAAATAAAAATAACAATTGTCATAAAGTACCTGCAACATACTACTACATGTATGGTGGCGCCACCTGATTCAAGTCTGAAGATGGTGACAGCTGTGAGGATTCTTGATTTTTATTTGGTACATAATACATTGTCATGAATAAATTGAAAATTTATTAAGATTAGAGATATTTAGAATTAAAAATTCTGCGACTGGCCATAAGGATTTCCAGTAAAGTAATCTATAATCAAAAGTGAGATAAATCAGCTATAACACTCATTTGAATTCTACTTAACAAGTATAAGCATTTGTCTAAAATTATATGCCAACTCTTTAAATCCTCACATAAGCTTAAGCCTGTATAACAATAGTTTAAACACTAGTAGCAATTGTTTAAATCAATAGGGAAATAATTCTAACTTAATTATTCTAATTTAGCATCATACCCGGCCAATGGACAATTATTTGTCCTGGCGGGACCAAATCTAACTTCTTGACTCAATCAATGGAGTATCTGATTTAATCTCAATAAATGAAAACGCCACAGATTTCAATTCACCAATGAAGTAGTCGTATTCATTAGGTTTGGTTGGTTGGGAAACCAAAAGCAGTCATTTTATTCTTTCCACCCAACAGAATAGTTATACTTTAGGTGTAACTACAAAGCTTCTTAAGTTTCTATTCTGCATTTGACAAAATGGCGATAAAATAAAGCCTGGTGAGAAGAATGAGTGCACCAGCAAGCAAGACAGTATTACATGGTAATGACAAAACAGTATCCCATAAGTTGCAGCTGAGTGAGTGAGCTCAAACTTATGCAGCAACTCCCAGTGGCTTTGGTGGTGGCTCGTTTGGGTTTGTCAGGATGTTATTTATGTGAATTCTGGATAGAGAAGAATTGAAGTATGAGTGTCATATTTTGATGACTGGGGGATGGTGGTTATGGTTTACAGGGATGGTTACCTGGAAAGGCCAGGGTGAAGCTAAAACTTCTTGACTTGTACGACTGCGCCTTGCCTCTTCCCGGATTCTAGCATTGCATCCAAAACAGCTACGTCTCGGGCGCCTTCAACATAGGAAAGGCGATGCTCAGCCTGGTGGCTGCCATCTTTCTGTGGATATAGGTAGTAATTGAAATGAAAAATAGCATGGACAAGGGTGTAAGGAAATAGAGTTGTAAATATATTTGTTTCGATGACAGATGATCGTGTCAATACCTTTAGGGCTGCCTGTGAAATGTCAGAGAGAAATGTTTTGAGCTCGTCGGTGACACCTGTGAACGCGTGGAACCAGCTTTTTTGGCCATCAGCGGAAAAGACAACAACCTAAAGTATAATCAGGATCCGTAAACTATAAGCACAAAGTAAATGAGGCAACTGGCAGGAGATTAGAATGAAGAAAATAAGGGTTCATTTTACAGTATATCCATGCTTTCCATCTTTGACTCCTCGCTCAACTTGCAATGTCCCCTTTAAACCCACGATTCGCCAGAGAATCTACGAGCAAATGTGTTTGAGCTACCAATACTATTATCTCATAGAGATTGTACATCACGACATGGGATAATTTGTCAAGAACATTGAGAATACGGATAATACCTTTGGAGAGTTTGATGAAACCACCATAACAAAAACTCCAGAACTCCCGTTCTCCATTTGTCTAATGGGATGAGGAAAGAAACACAATAGAGATTAAAGATAAAATAATAATAACTCCTAACTTTGAAGTACATATTTTCAATGTATAGAAAATCTTACATGATGGAGGAGATATGGTCGGGGGGAGGCAAAGACGAGTCAACATGAGATGTAAGTGCTGCCACGGAAGTTATTTCGCATCCAACCAGCTTTCCATGCCAAAGATAAAGGTTATCAAAGTTGTATTCCGAGAATTGCAGACAATGTTCAAGCATGTGTATATAAGGAAACCAAACTCACCATTCTTAACCCAGAAATGAAATGGACACCCATATCCAGAATGAAACCTCCCTGTTGATGCAGGATATCTTTTAGTTCAAAACAACAGAAAGAAGCGCCTTCCCGGAATATAAAATACAATAAAGATATGCTAATGCAACTATAGTTTTGACGTAAAAAGCACAATGACTAGGCACTGGATAAATGCATCTGTACTTTAGAAAAAAAAATACATGAATTCAAAATTTATAAATCTTGCTTGATATGCAGATATACTCGCAACTGTATGTCCTGGTTTGCTAGAGCTGGCTAATAAATTAAGTCATGGAAGAACACTAACAGGGAAATCCCGTCTCCAGGAACTTGAGAAGTATGGATTTGAGCTGTTCATTGATCCTTCAATAATGACATGGACATTAATAATGTCTCCAAGTTCAGACACCAGCTTTTGGCCCTGTAAAACCAGAGTGCTTTAACCACGATGTGACCACAATATAGTTATGAAATCAGCATAAAAATTATGTGTAAAGTATAGTACCTCGATAAAGGCAGGTTCAAAACGATAATTTTCAGCTAGTGCCCAAATTGGTGGAGGGCTCAAAGAGTTATAGCGTGATATTGCTGTTTCAAGCTCAGTGGCACCTGAATTAGAAAACCAATAATCAAATTTTTCTTATTGCTATTTCCAAAGGTTTCATCTGTTCGAATACACAATATAAATTAAAATGGGATAATGATAAGGTATAATGCTACATCATCCAACCTCATGAAACCAAAGGAAATGAAAACGGCTACAGGGTCTAGATTTTGGTATATATTTGCAAAATTACGGAAAGTATAATGATCTTAAAAGTTATAAAAATGTGAGATTCCAATTTTATCCCCCCAAGAACAATTTGAAAGAAGATATTTGCCTAAACATCAAACAGAAGGCAAAAAATTAGGTACGAGGCCTTCATATACACATCAGAGAACAAAAACGATAAAAAAGGGTGTAGTTCGCTTACAAGCTGCAGCCGGTTTCTCTACCGCACCAGAATTTGCAGCACAGGACATGCATGAAAAACAACATCAGTTTACTCATTGCAACCAGCAGTATATTTCAGAGCGGAAGATGTCAAGTTTGGTGAAGATTGACATCATCAAAATTTCTAGAGAAAGTAAACATTTCTTAAATATTGTTTTATCGCCAATCACCTTGCAAAACATGTTTTCCAGCCTTCAGCATCCTTAGTGACATATCCACCTGATAAATTTTTTGGTTTATGAAATAAGACACAAATATTATGAAAGTTAGAAATGTATTCACTTTCTATCTGCCTCAGCCTCCTAATAGCCTCAATGAAATATTCAGCTACTTCAATCAGAATAAAGAAATTAGAAAGTATGATTTTATCTTTGAAGCATCAAAGACTCCAGAAGCTATTTGTTTTGCTAAAATTAGACCTACAGATCAATTTAAAACTACACCAAATTCAGCACTCCAGCTCAACTACTGACCAAAGTAATATAATACTCCAACAATCAAGTTAGAAAGGGAACTTAAAGGGGCTCAAATATATGAATACGCATAATGCAAGCTTACTGACATGAAAACATGAACATGAATGCAGCACAAACAAGAAGAAAGGAGAATTACCTGAATCTGCGCGGCAAGGACAACCGCCACACCGATGATGGAAGGATCTTGAGTAATCTCATTGAGTCCTTCCTCCCCCCACTTACATTGCACATCTGGGAAAAACTTCTTAGCAATCTCAACAGCACCTCTAGCTGACTCCTGCACATATATAATCCCCAATTGAAATTGATGTGCTGCTTCAATTCATAATTTTAAAAATGAAATTTGAGGAAAAATGCCAGCCAACTTGGTGTTAAACAATGCTCCCACATGCCTCTGTTTTAAATTTCCATTAAATATGGTTTGCCTATAGTCTATTGATGTCATAAAAAATAATTAACAGAAAGTAGCATACATGGAGAAATATGGAAACAGGGACACGAAGGTACAGATTCCAATGCAAAATCCATGGTGTCCATCAATTTCCCACGAATAAGCAGAAAAACAGAAACTGCAAAAGGGAAAACCTAATCCAAAAACTTGACATATAAATCCCAAGAAATTGCATCCACATCAAGTGAATTCCCCAACACAATGCCCCCATCTCCCGATTCACCAACGGGCATCAATTAAAAAAATAAGAGGAAACAATAGTGCTTCCCAGGAACTAACAATTTGAGCTCCATTAGTTAAAAAAACAAGCAAATTTAGGAAAAGGGAAAAGGCAAGAAACAGGTTAGTACCAATACTAGTACAACAGGGATCGAGAATGGCAGTGAGTTTACCTCAGTACGGCTCCAAATGGCTCGGAGGACTAATAGGTTAGAGATTTCCGCTAATCTTGGAATGTAGGTGTTGCGAACAAAAATTCCAGCGCCAAGAATGGCTATGTGCGGTGGCTGCGCCATTTGTGATCCAGTAGTGTGGGAGGAGCTTGAGAAATTCCTTTCTTTAGCTTTTCTGGATCTTGATTCTTGGCTCTTAGGGGGATCTCAAACTATGGAGTGTTTGTGTTCCAACAGATTTTCACTGAGCGCAAGAGATACGATGCGAACACCGGCATACGATACGATACCGACGCATTGTTTTCTGAAGTTTATACGCAGAAAGAAGATTCCCAAGGAATCCAGGGACCCAACACCAGATGATTGGTCCACATCATTATCATTTATTTATGTTATTTAGCATTCAATTGAATATAGACACGTCCAAACGTGTTACAGCAATTAATATTTAATTTAATGTTATCGATCTGATTTTGAATGATCATGGCGGATCTTTTTTTCCAAAATTTGATTGAACA
>MAYD01557401.1:0-10674 GCA_001909325.1 Ruellia speciosa
CAGCCATTAATATCGTTAATTATCAATAGATAAAAAAATATATAAAGTTGATATTTTAAATCTACTCATTAAGACGAATCTAATAAGACCCCACATGACTATATTTTTTCTTAAGTATAAGTCACTAATGATAATCAAAGTAAAATCTATGAACAGTAAAAAACCCCCAATTGTTGTAAAAAAAAAAAGAAAACGGAGGTAGTATTAAGTTAATTTACAAAAATAATAAAGTTGAATTCAAAAATTTAAAATATCCAAGTTAGAAGAATTCAACCAAATTTCGACTATTTTGTAAACAAATAAAACACAGGTATACCTACCTTTCTTGTGGCTTAATACAGATATTACAGTATGAACTATGAATTCATTACAGAATACAGAAATGGGAAAGGTTTGATTAGAAGTAACTTGTAAGTATAGCTAATGCACAAGTCTGAAGACAAAAACAGGGCTATAAAAGTCGGTGAATTTGTACTCAGCTCCTAGTGGTGGAATGTATATTTCTTCCCGGGGTTCTTCGTTTACACCTGTCTGTGTTGCGTATTCTAATGCCATCTCATAGTCGACCTGCAATGTATTGTTACATGAGAAAATTCGTAATCTACGGAATCAAGTATATGGATCATATGTGAATCTAGATTTAAGTGTGCATCTCTTAAGGCTTTACCTGTTCCACATGTTGGGCGAGCTTTTCGCGAAACGTTTCTTCTGTCACCAACTTAGCTGAAACTTGTTTTAGTAGTTCAGCATCTTTGTCTTCAAGACGTCTTTTCTTGGAGACATGAGATCGCGACATCTCTTTTAGTATCTCATAAACAGCAGCTGTGGCATTCGGAATGTACCTGCAAATTGGAACAGGTATTGTTTATCTTCATGTACATTACATTGTGTACAATGAAAGTCAAGAGAAATGCTTACTTGTTTAGACTCCGTTTCCTCTCTTGCTGCTCCCGAGCTTGTATTCTCTTCACTATTTTGGACTTCAGCTGGACGCAACACTGTTGAATTGCAGTCTGGAGACATAATTTCGATTAGACTACCTGAAATATTGATATATCAAAGAGTAATTATCTGTCATTCTTACCTTGACAGCGGAAGCTATTTCACTGATGTCATCGCCAATGTACTCCTTCCCAGTTCCTTTAAAAGGGATTTTGGTACTTACGATACTCACGAAGACACCGATTTTGTCTTGTGTTTGGTTTATCTTGTAATTGTTCCAACTGAAAAACACCAACCAAGTTTTTGGACTAATTACTTCTGGTATGTTATTTTCTTCACAATGTGCACAGCAAGCACTTAACAAAGCATAAGTAATAACTGCCAAAAACTGACTAAAATAGCGAATAGAAGCAACTCCCTAGAGGTTTTATTACTTCACCCAAATTGCTTCATGTACCAAAGGCTAGCTGAGAATTTGATATGTATGAAAATTGTAATAATATAAATGAAATGGCATGTATCTCTCACTTTAATCTCTTTGCAGCAGTTCTGGTGACAACGTCAGCACCTTGCTCGAACAGAAGTGGAATACGATTAGCGAACCGGAAAATATTTAGGCCCTATAGTTTAGACCACATATATTCAAAATCACTAAGTCAGATACATGCTGCAACATTTTGCAGTGCACTGAAAAGGAATGCTTGAATAAAACACTTTCCATTTGTTTTGCAAAACACTACATTAAACAATGGACACTCACTTGTTTAACATCTTTTCCACCCAAACTAAGTCCTGCCTCAACCATGAAAGGGTGGCCTTCAAAAACTTGAGCACTGAATGAGACAATTTAACTGTTTTGAGTTTCATTTTCTAATGGTAACATATAATCAAATATCAACAGAAAAAACGTATAAAAGTGTGGGGTCGGGGGTTTAATAATTAACACTACCTTCCCGAGTAAGTGGCAACCATATCTGGTTGCAGCTCCTTTATAATCCCTAAGCGTAGATTGTATTCTCCAGCAGGACTAAGACACTGCCCCGTGTCAAATTGATACAATCAGTTGCATTTGTTTATATACTTGAGGATATTGACAAAGACGGGAAAAACAAAGTTGTGTGTAGGGCAAATAAGACGAGGCAAATACATAAAAACTTGAACTTACATCACCACTGGGATCATCAAACTTCGCTTGACGGAACAATTGATGGATACGAACAATTTGCTGAGAGGTAAGAGATTTAACGGGCATCTTTGGATTGAAATCTGGACCCATTTCCCCTATTATGTAAACAATAGACCTCACAATCAGTGGGAACTTTACAAGAAATTCCAAAAATATCATGAAATGCAATGATAACATTCTTGGATCACACCCACTTTGAGTAATGTATTCAACGGGATAATTGCAAATAATATTTCTTTTTCCACTTAGATTACAATTTTATCCTATAACTCTAGGGAAAGTTTCTCCTATCAGCAGCATGAGAGAGATGTTTCTTGATAAGTAATTTGCAAACCTAATCTCTTAGGATGCTCGATTCAGTATGTATATGTTTGCTATGAGCTATATGAACTCATTAATCCATCAAAACAGCTGTTTCATTGTAACACAACATAGAATATCACAATGCACAGATTTCTACACAACATGTACATTGAATTATTTTTGTTTTATGTGAGTGAAGTGGTCTGTGCACGAAACAACTCATCCTGATACGAAAAATGTCATCGTTCTTATATAACGAACATACTTTTAGAAGCACTGCTATTTTTCAGCAATGTTTTAGCCCATAATATAAGATGCAAATTTCACATATCAGTACTTGGCAAATTGTAGCAATCAGCAAAATGGCTTACCAATTAAACGCTCAGCATAGGACTTTCCAACATTCACAAATTCATGTTGCAGAAATTGCAAAAGATTTTGTTTCGAGGTTTCGGTGATGAGTCTTTTTATCAAAAGCAAATCAACTGCTGAAGGATGGTACTTGGTCTCAGGAGGAGCTGGAGGCATTATATCTGTTCTCCTTGCAAATCTAACAGTGACATTTTTACTGCCAAAAATAAAAAACATACATTGACATTTTTTACTCGAGACAACAATAAGAAATGAAGATAGAGGCGTCAGGAAGAGAGAAAGTATGTACTCTGGAGTTTCTGAAAGAAACTTGAAAAGAAATTGTGCATATGGTGTGATGACAGCCATTTGCCGCATGTAATGCAGTATTTTTGACTGCAGAAGCAAACAAAAATTCATAAACAAAAGAAGCCATTGCAATTCATAACAAATTGGAGCCTTCAGGCAGAATCAATATATGGAATCATACCCGGTACGTTGTCCAATTTCCCTCGATTACTATCTGGATTTCAGCTCCATGCCACCTTTCCTTGTTTTCTCTTTTTTCATGGACATGGATGTGAGGAATATTCCTGATAATCCATATATTGAAACACATTAAGTTTTCCTAGGCATCAATGTAAAA
The DNA here is from genome assembly GCA_001909325.1 of Ruellia speciosa. Taxonomy (NCBI): domain Eukaryota; kingdom Viridiplantae; phylum Streptophyta; class Magnoliopsida; order Lamiales; family Acanthaceae; genus Ruellia; species Ruellia speciosa. The sequence continues at coordinate 3,429 of MAYD01557401.1, forward strand.
AAAGATCGAACAAGATTCCACTGTGAAGTTCAAAGATATGTCTACCATACTTATTAATATCTATATCTAATCTGCAAAATGATGTATAACTCTGGCTTTTCATTGATGAAAGGATCTCAATTGGAAGCCCAGTACTCATTTTGGACCAAATGAGCGCCTGCACAAAAGGAAGAGGGATCAAGTTTCATCCTTGTTGGGCATCCTACCCTCCACAAAACCAACAGCATATAATAAACTGGACAAAAAAAAAAAAGAAAAAAAGAAAAAAGCATCACCTTGTGACACCATCATAAAATACTGAAATTATGCATATGGGATTATATGAATAAACAGCTACATTGAATCAAGAACCTACCATCTTTGCACCAAGTCCAAATTTCCCACGCGTTTGCTTTAAGCCATACTTGGTTCCAGAGAGAACTGCAGATACACTAATCTTAGAAGGAAACAAAAACATAAGGAAAATTACATAAATATTTTAAAAAAGGAATTCAACAATTTTGCATATATAGAAGTGTATACCAAACATGTTAAAAAAACCAATTTATAAGAACTATATAGCCTTTAAAAAAAAAAAAAAAAAAGAGAACTGTAGTAGGAAATAACAAATGAAAGCTACTGGCATCAGATTCAAGACCTCGTCCAAACATATTTGGGATATCATCATGAGGCATTCCTCTTCCATTGTCCTACATAAAAAAATTAAATGAAATTTAAGAGTGTTTCTTATTAGCATGTGTCAGAAAGAATAAAATTCCTTAAACTTAGCCAACAATTACATGACAATAATCAAACAAAGAAAATCCTAATAAAACCTAGAGACTAGAATAACATAATTTTCACCTTACAAGTAACCCTGTAAAATGAGGCCTCACGGCTTTTTATCGGCTTCGCTGCAGCTGGTGCTTTGCTTTTCTTCCCCAAAGCAGCATTCTTTGCCTGAATCTCTTGAAGACGAGCTTCCTTGGCAAGTCTTTTCTATGATATGAAAACTTAATTACAATCTTTGGAGAACCATTCATCAATTTTATGACTGAACAATTTTGTGTCTTTTACACACTTATCCTTACGGACTAACCACACTACACCCAGAAAACTGGAAGTAAAGATATATGAAATCAGAAACAAGAGCAGAGTGAAAACATAAAGGCACCTCACGAGCCTTGGCAGTCTCAAAATCATCATATAGTGCTTCATCAACACGCTCATGGTGGCCAAGGCCAATCATGGAATTGTACTTGCTTCTTCCAATTTCTTCACTGTTCTCAATCAATAAGGCATCATCAACACTTGATGTATATATCCAGATATAACATAAAGATGCATAAACTGACACTCACATTGTTATTTCTATGACAGGAAGTTCAGAGATTGACTCGGCTGAATCAAGTGCATTTTCCACAAGCTCTCTCACAGTAGTGTACAAACATTTTCCGGGCTGATAAAATATTAAAAGCAGGGATAATGAATAAAAGATATAAACATACGTTCTTGACCATAAAAGCTCTAAGTACAATATGACAAATCCACCGTCAGTTCAACCCCCCCATTTCCAATACATATGGCAGTCCAACATCTTTCCCAATTCAGAAAGAAACGAATTATCAAATTTTATCCCCAATAGAAAAAAGAGACTTCAATCTCTTATATGTGAATACCATTTTGTCCAAACACAGACCTGAGATGTGTGCCAACAACATGAGCACTAACTACAAACACCTGTCAACCACAGCCACCAAGTTTCCAGTACCACCCAAGTCAAAGGTGTTAGAACTTTCTCCATGTAATAGCATATGTTAATTAAAACTATTCCTGACAGCACCCAGCTCACCGGCGTATTTTCCATGGAAATTAAAGCATATCATCGCTAGTTGAAAACATTCCGGGATTCACAACAGATCCTCCAAATTCCAATACTAAATGGTCAGATGATTTTTGTTCACCAGGAGAAACAATTAATCCATCAGATCAAGATCTAAAAAGCATTCATTACAGCTTACATCAGTCAACCATGGCATATATATATGTACATATATTTTATATGTATAACAGCTTTGCCCCCATTTTCTAGGTCTAAATTATGCCCTTCCCTCTGTGCTCGGCGAGCGCCTGGGATTGGGTTTTTCAACGGGAGGGCTGGGGGTGCTCTCTCTACTTTCTAGTCCAATATTGAATACACAAATCATCAACCTATGCAGAACAATCTAATAAAATTATTCATAAAGAATAATTAAACATAGGTTTAAACCTCACATTATCAAAACCAGCAATATTCTTGTTATCTGCAAAGAACTCCGCCGGAGATTCTGCAAAAATCAGAAGCAAAGCAAGGGAATCAAGACACCGACCAAGAAATCCCACAACCCACAACAAATCTTGCAATCACAGAGGCATCTCCATACATTAGAATCAAGAAATCGCACATATTTGAGGTACAAATTGCAAAAAGCATACTCTGCTTGAGAAGCTGGGCATCTTTAGAATTAGATTTTCTAGGTGTTTTCGATTTTGGCTTCTTTGTTTCGACGGGGCTCTCACTGCTATCTCCTGCTGCCATTTAGCTGGAATTCAAAAACGTAGAACTTCAGAGTTGAAACTTGAATAAAACCCTCAACAAAAGGGGTTTTGTCGATGGCGCTTTCTTGAAAATCCTTCTCCCGCCGACCCGGGCCTCAGTCGTCGGCCCTCGCTCCAATTCTCAAAATCCTCCAGCTCCAGGTCGTGCTCTGGAAATGATAAGTCGCGTTATTTGGCTATATTTTAGCCAAATCGTGTTTAACTTTTAGTCTGAATCCCTGGTTGCAATTCGCGTTTTTTCCCCCTCAATTTTTAACTTACTTGGTTAATTTTTGAAAATACATGAGGATTTGGTGTTATTGTGCTTTTAAAATATTAATGCATTATAAGAAGAGAATTTTGTGGTAACTTCTTAAAAATACAGAAGGATTTTAAATAAAAACAAAACACAAGGGGATTTTGTGGTATTTACTTATAAATTAAATAAATTAATCACAAATTTTAAAATATAAGAAAAAAATTACAAATTTTATAAATGAATATATTTTATGTTTTATTATTACAATTCGATTCTTTATTTATACACTATTTATCTTTTTCTAAAAAAATTTTTATTCACATATATTTATATAAAATGATTAAATTTTAAAATATTTAATATTTAATAAACTCGTGCATCACACGGGACAAATACTGTTATAAAAAATTTACAATAAGGGCCCGATGGAGAAAGCAGGACCAAAGTGAGATGAAATAAATATATACTTCCACATTTTCAAATTTATTGCAATATTTCTTTTTCACGCTTACCAATACAAAATTTTAACTATTAATATTGTTAGTTATTAATCGTTATTTAGATAAAAAAATATATAAAATTATATTTTGAAAATATACATTAAGATGAATCTAATAAAACCTTACGTGACCATATTTTTTTTTAAATATAAGTCATTAATGATAATCAAACTAAAGTATGTTAATAATGCTAAATTTAAAGTGTTATAATAAATTTGAAATGGAGGAATTATAATGGTTGATGCGTAAGTAGTATTCAATTGTAAAACCAAACCAGAACAAGGAATGTGATAATGAAAGCTTTCTTCCCTAGCTTATCATAATCTCCATTCTCCAACAAAAAAGTCTGAGAAGATAAAATTAATACAAGTATACATGTAGACGACATGACATAACCTTACAACACAGTAGTCGTGTCTGGAAATGAAATAAAGCACACTTTGATTTCTATTTACACACCTTATTAGTTATTACTTTATCAAGACATGATGAAAATGGCTCATCAACCAACACATGAAACAAAGTGTATAAGACCAACATTGTTGATATCAATAGATTGAGGAGTTACGGTATGGGCATGGGGGCACCTCAATCCCAACTATCCCTTCAAGCATTTGATAGGCTTCCCTCATTGTTGGCCTCAACCATGCATCTTCTTGAATGCACCAAATCCCTACCATCACATACCTTTCGAGCATTAGCCTGTCGCTCAACGCCTCATCATCGTTCTCCACTAGCGTATCCACGCGCCTCTGCATGAAGCAATCCCAAGCCCAATCTGTCAATATTGGATTCTCTTCGTTTTCCAGTTCCAAGTTTGGATTCACATTTTTCTTGCATGTGATGATCTCTAGCAACAATACTCCAAAGCTGTAGACATCCACTTTCACGGTCACAGGCTTGTTCCTGTACCATTCCGGAGCTAGATAACCTTTCGTGCCTCTCACGTTGGTGAGGGTCCTGCTCTCATTCACCTTCAAGATTTTCGCCAATCCAAAATCTGAGATGCGGGTGTTGTAGTGTTTGTCGAGAAGTATGTTTTGAGGCTTTATATCGCAGTGGATGATCTGGGTGCTGCATTCCTCATGCAAATATGTTAGTCCCCGTGCGACCCCCAATGCTAGTTGTGTCCTCTGGCTCCAGCTTGGTCTCATATCGCCGAAAAGAAAGCTTGCTAGCGTCCCATTGGTCATGTACTCGTATACTAGTAAGCGATGCGACCCCTCGTCACAGAACCCAATTAGACGGACCAAATTCTTATGATGAGTTTGGCCGATTACATTCACTTCTGTTTTGAATTCCCTCTCGAAATCTTGAGCTACTCTATCCAACTTTTTCACCGCAACTACGCTTTTGGAACCATTCGATATCACCCCTTTGTAGACAATTCCGAATGAACCTCTTCCCACTTCTTCCTTAAATCCATTGGTAGCCTGCACGAGTTCTTTGTGGGTGAAACAACGTAAATTTGGGCCGGAAGTATCATGAACTGGATTCAAAGCCTGGAACTTCTTTTTGTAAATGAGGAAGTAACCAAGGCAACCTACACCAATCAATAAGAAGTTGAAGAAAACCGAGGTACCTAAAAACCCGGCTTCCACACGGGCCAACTTTCTGTACTTCCCTCTTCGTTTAACAGGAGTTAAACGGTTAGGATCCAGTAATGAAGTGTGGCCTTTCTTCAACTTGAGGAAGGCCGTGGCGTTAAGTGAAGTATCGACTTTGCCATTAGAGAGAGGCAACCTCTTCTTCCAACAGCTGTTACTTCTGAAAATGGCCACACCACACAAACAATCACTCAGACAAAGGCTACGACACTGCTCCACTGTGCTAGGCGCTATCTGTTGGTAATCATTAAATGGCCAATCAGTATCTGAAATCTCGAACAAGTCATATTCGTTCCCAGGGGAACCCTGTCGAACCCCTTGGATGCAGCTCTCCACATAGTTTGGCTTGCAATTGCCATACGTATTATTAGGATCAACCAAAGAAAAGCCGTGCGGACACTGGCAAACAGGCCGGCCATTCTCCACGCTGCAAACGCTGTTATATCCGCACGCCCCACTGCCAACCAATCCAGCAATATTGATACATATATTATCAGGCCAAGAACCAGCGGTAACCCACCCTGGATTGCCACTAAAATTCTTGGGATGATAATATTGCGCGAAAATTCCATCAAAATCGAGAGTTGCACGATAATAATTGTCTGAAGCAGGGGGGTTCGATTGGGATGAAAGAAGAAACTGCGTGCCGTTTATGCTCCATATCGAAAGGAATCCTCGTTCATCAAACACCATCGAATTTGAAGCGTTACCACCAGAAATCCCAGTGGTGTAATAATCATCGTCGAATAATGTATTCGTTGGCAAACTTTTCGTGCTCAGCACAAAATTCCCATCGTCTTTCATTCTGGCGTAGAATCTTCCTTGAGAAAAATTGGTGGCCGTCGAACGCGAAATCAGCCCGCCATTGATCTGAATTGTTTGAGTGAGCAATATTGTGTCCGTCGGATTGTTGAAACTCTCCCACAACGAGGCTGATCCGCTGCCACGGAGAACAAAGTTCCCCGTGTCGTTCATAAACCCGTAAGCTACCTGATCGGCAAGGCCATCGGAGCTGTGCAATACCCTGCCATGGGGGCCCCGGAGGACAATCCCCGACGCAGCATCAAGCTGCACGGTGGAGCCACGGCGCACGGGATAGACAGCCCTTTCGTACCAGACTATGGTTTTACCGGGGATTTTATCGAACCATATGGACAAGACGAAGAAATCCTTGTTGCTAGGAAGCTGCTGGAAGCCGAATGCGAAGTCCCCGGAAGGCGAGCGCCATGGGCTGGAGGTTTCGTTGGCGGCGACGGAGGCTCCGATGGGAACGTTACCAGTGTTTTGAGCGAGAGTATAAAGAGGGAATAGAAGTATGAGGCAGAGGAAGAAAGAGGCCATTGTGGGTTACGTTGTGTGTAATGACAAGTTACGAGGGAAGAATTAAGAAAGTAGTGATATTATTGGCATTTGGGTAAAGTCAATGCAGGATTTCCCAGTATTATAATGAACAAGTAATTTTCGCCGTGTCGGATTCATAGTCAACACTCCACCTGCTTTGCGGGGATGATTACAATTTTCATCCTTTCATTCGCTCTTGATACTTGATACTAAAATTAGCTTCATTTTTATTTTTTTGGTTTTTTGTGAATTTATTTCACTTAAGCCATCTATTTCTTTAGTTTGTGGGATAATATCTTTAATTAATTATAAACTCCAGTTAAAAAGATGGGATTACCATCCCCACCCTAGGAGGTGCGATAAAATATATAATCCTATAATTTATTACTTGAGGTATATTAATTATTTTTAATTAAATTATTTATATATTTTTTATAATTATTATTTCATATTACTTTAAAATAACATTGATTTTATAAAATTTCAATATTAATCATAAAATAATCAAAGTAGAATATAAATTATGATAAATTACGATTATTTAGTTACACTAAGTAAATATAAAATTAAATTATCTTTACACTAAATTATTCTTCGAAATAGTTTAGGGATTATAATCCCATCTTCTGAGACTCCATGCTTTGGTTGTTGCCATTATAATGGTGGTTGGTGATAAAGCTTTTCGTGCACTCATATTCTGAGGCAGAGAATATAAGTGTTCAAGTTTTAGTTAAGACTGGTGCTTTTTCGAACTTGTTTGAGAGATGATTGTAATTATTATTTTATAACTTAATTTGAGAGATGATTGTAATTTTATAAAAAGGGTATAATAAATTTTTAAATGTAATTACTCCAAGTAATTAAAATGTCATTTTAAGGAGATACAAATGTGCCAAGATATTTTATATAACTAGCTTAGCGAAATATCTGGGTTAATGCATTTTAAATTCAACTTATTATGAATCATCATATCTATTTTTTTT
>MAYD01557532.1:0-10421 GCA_001909325.1 Ruellia speciosa
TTGATGCATACAGGTGCGCAGTGCCCGAGGGAGGATCCTTCGTGTCACTAGTTCATACGGGTAAGGCGGTGCCTTTTTGGGTTTGTGAGGATGAGTGGACATATTTATTTAACTGTTGGTATGCAGTGCATTTTCAGTAATTTATTTATGTCTTGGAACTCTTATCTCCTCATGTCTTTTCGTTTATCGGCTTGTATTAAATGGCCGAGTCCCGGACGGGGGACATTCTGATTTTGGGTTGTAAACTGTGACTATTCAGGTGTAATAGCAGTAGTTTATTTCCGGTCTTCTGCGTGTTTCTGATTTTAGCATGCTGAGCTGTGATCAGAGGGGACCAGTATCCTGAAATCCAGCTTACTCTGATAGGACCAGATAAGATGGTTAGCCTTAGCATCGAGCTTATCGAGGGTTAGGCCGTAGAACCCGAGATAAGTTAGGTGTGGCGGTAACATTTTCCAGTGGGAGAATCGGGTTGTTACAGACTTGTAAGAAAATGATAAAATTTGCCAAACCCTGTCATTTTCCGCAACTGCAACCTTCACCCATTCCGCAATTCCTAAACCTGCGGAAAGTTCCCCAAGCTGCGGAAATGACACACCCCTCACCTAGTTGCGGAAATTGAACCAATTTGCCAAATTTGCGGAATTGCCTTCCCTTCCGAAATTGCGGAATTTGACACCTGCATTCCTACACCATATTAACTTATTCACTTATCCATTGGCCACTGTACCAGATTTCACAGTTATTTAAATTGAACCATTCTGTAATTATTTATTTAATCAGAGTAATTGGATAATTTATCACCCATCTAATTTAATTAATCAATTCCTCTAATTATCCACGAACATTTTTATTGTTCAAGTCTATTAGACTAAATCATCCGGATAATTATTTAGGCTCTTCCGATCTTTATGTTTGCGGCATAGGATTATCGTGATTTGGATTTGTGTACAAGAAGGCATTATCAAGATTGTTGATTAAGGTATGGATACATACTTTGGGCACCCATAAGACCCACTTAATTTCGAGGCACCGATTTTGATTCAGTTCGGTAAAATTTAATATTGCCTTTAATTCCTTTTATTCCATTGTTCAGTTATTATTGTGATTATTGTATTAGTTATATCCTTGTCGGATATGTGTATTATTAATTGTCATCCACTTGCATAATATACCACGCATGTAATTTGGTATTCATATGAAAAATACTAAGCCTATCAAATAACGATCGAGGCATACCAATGTCCTTGTGTTGATTTGGACTTGGCAAATACTAAGATTAATTATACGATTAATAATTAAACCCTAATGCATTCTATAAAATACGTAAGAACGTAAAGAGGAATTCGAGTGGATCGGTTGGATGCTTTGGACTGATCACCCTAAGCTTTATTTCGGGATTTAGAGTAAAGTAATATCTCTACTTCCTTTGTGTGCACTGTTCTACTCATCGGGGCTAGCGCCCCTTATATGAGGTTTTCCGGTAATTTAATAATAGTATTGAGTGTGAACTGTTGGATGCGGTTCCTCTCTTATTAAGTCGATTGAGACTTCTTGAGCAATGTCATGTCGATCGGGTGCTTCCATCCACACATGGTTTTGTTGTTGATGTTGATTATTATTTTATCCACTCTAAGATGTCCGGATCCCCCTACTTTTGGAGCACGCTAAGTGGGGATTACCTGCGCTGCAGCCCACGTGAGCACGCAACGGTAATGTCCTGAGTTGTGTCACAACTAGTTGTGTGTGAGACAGACATTGACCATACATACTAGTATTTGGTCAGCAGTTCCAAGAGTGCAGGTATGGCACCGCGTACCCGAAGTAAATGTGGACCCGGTGTTGCTTGTTGCATATTTTGAGTTCATTATTTAAGCTGCTCATTGATTCTTTGAAGTCAAGCGCTGCATTACATTTTTATAACTTATATATATTGCATTATTTTAAATTGAACCTGATGGTGATATTATGGAGATATTACCTCAGCGTCTCATATTCAAGTAATATGGATGTGTATTCCATACTTAGTCTCATGACTAACGATGCTATTGTTGCATCTTCAGGTGAAGCAAACGTCCGTGAGGATATCCCTCCGGCGAACTAAGGGATCGGGCCAATACCCTAGGGTCGGAAGGTCGAGGGAACCTTTTGAGTATAGACTACTTATGTGTTTATTTAGTTCCTCGAACCTTATTTATTTATGCTTTCAATTAAACGGCGTGTTCTGGCCGTGTCTTGGTTGAGACTTTTATTTTTCCGCACTAGTAGTTGTAAACCAACATTTAAATCTTCTATGTCAATTTGCTCTTTATTCCAAGTATGCTAAGCTGCGAACAAAAGGGACTGTGTTTCCTGAAATCCAGCGTACTCTGATAGGATTAGATAATGTTTAGCCTGAACACTGAGCTTATACTGGGATTAGGCCCTAGATTCTGGTATAAGTTAAGTGTGGCGGTGACGTGTCTGGTTTATAGAAATCGGGGCGTTACAAGTTGGTATCAGAGTGTATGTGCTCTAGTACTTGGAATAAAATTTGAAACCCAATGTGTTATGTGCAATAAAATTTTATTTAGACCTATAGGGAGAGCGGGGGTTCTAGATTGTAGGACTTTTTTTTTCTTTGGTGGTTGATGCTTGTATGAATGTCAGTGCGATTGTGGTACTTACCCTTTTACATCTGCAAATTGGGTCGTTGGCACTTACAAGCACTTCGTTCTTGTTGTTTTATAGATGCCTCCTCGTAGAGCCCCTAGAGTTGCTCCTAGTGTTCATGACAATGTGGTTAATGAGGAACACCATGAGGAAGAGTCAGTGGGAAACGTACCTCCCGTAGAACCGAATGTGAATCAATCCAATGTGCAGAATGCACCAGGTGGCGATCAGTTCGCCCAGTTTATGGAATTCGTTCACAGGTTGAACCCAGTGCAAGTACCGAATCCGTTTAGAGAAGTTGCCAGATCGAGCCCTCCACAGTTCAGAGGCACCACAGATCCAGCAGAACTGGAGCGTTGGATTAGTCGCATGGAAGGATCTTTCCGGGTTGCTGAATGCCCGGCAAACAGAAAGGTTGACATAGCAGTTCACTACTTCGATGGTGAAACTCACTTTTGGTGGGACATGGTCAAGACAGACAAGCAAGATGACCCTAACTACACATGGAATAGTTTGGTAACCGACTTAAGGAACATATTCTACCCAGTCTTCATGAGGAAGATGAAATTTGATGAATTCAAGAAGCTGAAACAGACTAAAGGCATGTCAGTTGCCGAATATCATGCGAAGTTCACTGAGCTATCCCGATACGTGCCAGAAGGATGCAAGAATGAGGAGTGTCTGACTGAACAGTTTGAGGAAGGCCTGCTTCCTCACATTCAAAATGTTGTTTCTGCGTTGGGACTTACTACGGTCCAGGAAATGTATGAACGGGCAGCGAACCAAGCCCGTAGGTCAGACCAGTCATACCAAGAAAGGATACAGAACGGCCGTGCTACGAAGAAATAGAAGGGCATTGTGAATGATGCCTAACCACTTCAGGCTGTGAGGCCAGCTCACAGTGGTGGCCACTACCGAAAGGGTAAGAACCACAGGGATATGAACCAGAATCAGAATCAGTTCAAGGGAAGAATGATACAGTCAGAAGCATCGGGAACCAGATGCAAGAAATGTGGCAAGAGCCACATTGGAGTGAAATGTGATGGAAGTCCACTCACGTGTTTCAACTGCGGACATAAGGGACATATGATCCGCGCATGTCCTTATCCTCCATGCCCGAGGCCAGGGCAGAACTTGATCCAATATCAGTATCAGCCGAACCAGTATCAGCAGAACCAGCCCAGGGGGCAGGTGGACAAGGGGAAGAGACCGATGCAGGCTCAGAATCAGCATGGGGGCAGACTCAATGTGATCAACCGAACAGAGGCTGAGAACCGCGCAGACATTATCACCGGTACATTTTCCGTTTTCAGTCGTCCAACATTCATTCTTTTTTATTCCGGCGCATCATGTTCCTTCATTTCATCTAGATTTTCTTCCTTGTGTAATGTGATGTTACCCTTAGAAACTCGGGCGGTAGTTTCACTGCCATCCGGCGAGGCCATTCCTTGCAATAGGTTTTATCCAGATGTTCCCATTAGAATAGGTGAGGTAGACTTTCCTTCCAACCTATTTGAATTCCCTCTGTCAGACTTCGATACAGTTCTGGGCATGGATTGGCTAGCACAGTATCAGGCACACATCGATTGTCGGGACAGAAAGTTGACACTGAAGGGACCAAATGGGCAGAAATTATCGTACAGACAGTTTCCCAAAGAGCCAACAGTCAAAGTAGTCTCAGAAGTCAGCTTCGGCACAATGATCAGAAAAGGGTATCCGGTATTCCTATGCTTAGTCTTCGACCTGAACTCAGATATATCAGACTTAGAAAACAGGCCAGTTGTCAGAGAGTTTCCAGACGTATTCCCAAAAGAAATCCCAGGCATGCCGCCAGTTCGAGAAATTGAATTCACGATCGACCTTATTCCGGAGACGAAGCCTATACATAAAGCACCATACCACATGGTGCCAGCAGAGTTGAAAGAAATCTATGAACAGTTGAAGGGTGGATCTCAGTGGCGCGCACCAGTACTGTTTGTGAAAAAGAAAGACGGCAGTCTCAAATTGTGCATCGACTACATAAAACTGAACAAGGTAACGGTGAAGAACAGATATCCATTGCCCAGGATCGACGACTTATTAGATCAGCTTAAAAGGGCGAAAGTGTTCTCAAAGATTGATCCCTGATCCGGATATCACCAGTTACGCATTGCAGAGCAGGACATTCCGAAGACAGCTTTTCGCAGCAGATATGGACACTACGAATTCACCGTGATGCCGTTTGGGCTCACGAACGCACCTGCAGTTTTTATGGACTTGATTAACCGAGTCTTCAAGTAGTTTTTGGATCGATTTGTAGTAGTGTTCATTGACGATATACTGATATACTCGAAGGATCACGAGGACCACGCGCAGCATTTGAGAACAGTATTACAGACAATGAGGGATCATCAACTTTATGCGAAACTATCCAAGTGTGAATTTTGGATGAATAAAGTCGCCTTCCTGGGGCACATTGTGACGGAAGAAGGGATCTCAGTGGATCCGTCAAAGATTGAGGCAGTTAGAGATTGACCGACACTGAGGAACGTGACCGACATCCATTCATTCCTAGGGTTTGCCGGGTACTACAGAAGATTCATTGAGAACTTCTCCCGGATTGCCAAGCTTATGACACAGCTGATTAAGAAGGGCGTTCCCTTCAAATGGGATGAAGCATGCGAGAGAGCTTTTCAGACTTTGAAGAACAGTTTGACCAGAGCACCAGTGTTGACACTACCAGTTGCGGGTGTAGATTATGATATCTACACGGATGCTTCCAAGAATGGCCTTGGATGTGTGCTCATGCAGGACAGAAAAGTTATCGCGTATGCATCTCGACAGCTTAAGAAACACGAAGAAAACTACCCGACGCACGATTTAGAGATGGCAGTAGTCATCCACGCGCTGAAAATTTGGAGACACTATCTCTATGGTGTCAAGAGCAGAATTTACACGGATCACAAGAACTTGAGATACATCCTCTCAAGATAAACTCAACTTTCGACAGCGCAGATGGATGGAATTAGTAAAGGACTACGATACAGAGATCACTATCACGAGGGAAAGACAAATGTGGTTGCCGACGCACTAAGCAGAAAATCATATCACGTGATGGGAACAAAAGTAGCATTTGACAATGCAATCGGAAATGAACTCCGCAAGATGAGCATTCAGATTTCAGACTACGATTTGGGATAGTTGAACAGCTTGATCATTACTCCATCACTCTATTCAGATATTATTCAGAAGCAGTTCTCAGATCAGAAATTGGCCAGAATCAGAGAGACAGTCCTTGCGGGCGAGGCCAGAGCAGAATTAGCAGTTCACAGTGATGGTAGTCTTCAATTTAAAGGACGCTGGTGTGTAACCAAAGATTGTACAGAACTGAAGCAACTGATATTGAAAGAGGCACATGAAACCCCGTACTCGATACATCCGGGTGGAACCAAACTCTATAAAGATCTGAAGCAGAGTTTCTGGTGGCCGGGAATGAAGAAAGAAATAGCAGCATTCGTTGCTTAGTGTACGATTTGTTAGAAGGTCAATATTGACCACATGAGACCACCGGGTTTAGTCCGACCGCTTGGAATTCCCGATTGGAAATGGGAATGCATCTCCATGGATTTTGTTACGGGTTTACTAAAGACCAGATCAGGCAAGGATGCATATGGGTCGTAGTAGACCGATTGACTAAATCGGCAGTGTTCTTTCCGATAAAAGAAACATGGAATTCAGAAAAGCTATCGGAGTTGTACATTGAACATGTTGTCACAAGGTTTGGAGTGCCAAAGGAAATCATCTCAGATCGAGACCCTCGATTTCAGTCCAATGTTTGGAAACGTGTACAAGAAGCACTTGGCACCAAGTTGAAGATGAGTACAGCATATCACCCTGCTACTGATGGGCAAACAGAGAGTACGATTCAGACGCTCGAGGATATGCTAAGAGCGTGTGCACTTGATTTTCAAGGCAGTTGGGAAGACCGGCTTAGGCTGGGTGAATTTTCCTACAACAACAGTTATCATGCCAGTATCGGCATGGCTCTATTCGAAGCACTTTACGGAAGGCGATGTACTACGCCACTGAATTGGAATGACCCGAGTGAAAGAATTGTTCTTGGTCCGCAGTACATCCAGGATATGATGGAACATGTCCGAGTTATTCAGGCACGCATGAAAGTGGCCCAAGACCGACAGAAGAAATATGCAGATCAAATACGCAGAGATTTGAAATTCCAAGTGGGAGAATGGGTACTGTTGAAAGTATCACCGATGAGAGGTGTCAGACGTTTCGAAATCAGAGGCAAGCTCAGTCCACGATTTATAGGACCATATGAGATAATTGGACAAGTAGGTGAAGTGGCCTACAGATTGAATCTGCCAAATGAACTTGGAAATGTTCATAACGTCTTTTATATTTTACAACTCAGAAAGTTTGTAGCTGATCCATCCCATGTATTAAAACCTGAACCTTTAGAATTAAACGAGGACCTCACATATGTAGAGAGGTCAGTCAGGATACTTGACACTAAGGTTCGAACCACGAGAAATAAAGATGTGAGTCTAGTGAGAGTACAGTGGTCTCGCCACGGTAGCGAGGAATCCACTTGGGAGTTAGAATCCACCATTCGTGCTCAATACCCTCACCTGTTCGAGGATTAGAGTTTCTAGCACATAGATGCCTTAGAACTCTTCACGTATTTAACCTCATTGATTTGTGCTTTTATAGAGCAGAGGTACCTGCTCGCACACTCATGGATTCATGCATATCATATCATTTGAACACTTTTAAAAAAGGAATGAGTGAGCCAGATAGGCGAACCATTCAGGGCGATGCCCATTATCCTGAAAAACTCATGCTTCGAAATTGCATTGATTATTCCCAGTTGTGTGGGAAGGGTTTATGTATGTTATGGGTGTCTGCAGCTCCACCTAAAATGCATACGTAAACCTATTGTTGTTATTGTGTGATTATTGGGAGAGGTAATTAAAGTCCGAAGTAACTGTGACTTTAAGCTCCTGAATTTATATGAAGGTGATTAAACCTTTTGTGATTTGATTCTCTTGATGAGCAAAATATTTTAAGCTTGAAAATGCTTTTGAAAATTTTAACTGATTGTATAAAATCAGTAACCCGTAAATAACGGGAAACGTGATTATGTAATTTTGTGGTTTTGTGTTCTATGAGTGTTCCTTGGGATAACCAATTGATTGTGATTGCCTTAGATGCCGCGATATGATTTAGAACTTCGAATCCTTAGAATCTCTTTAGAGCCGAACTCATAATTCCGAGGACGGAAATGATCCAAGTGGGGGAGATTGTAACACCCCGTATTACTCAACCGGAATTTAATTAAATTAATTAATTTTGACCGGATTAATTTATCAGATTAATATGGCCTAATTTGAATTTTTGGGATTTATTCATTAATTAAGAAAATAATTAATTTAAATCCAGAGGCGAAATTTAGTAATCTGATAATTATAAATTTTATCAAGGCATTGGGGCGACACTTAGTAACTTCTTAAATTGGGATAAGATAACAATTCAACAAATGCGACTTTATAAGTGATATGTGACTTTGGAGTGGGACCCATCAGTTTTAAATCAAAATGAATCAGTAGAAATCGACTAAGGCGATGTAGCGGAATTCAGCCAACAGGAGCGGAATTTCCGCAGCCTTAAGCTGCGGAAAAATGAAAAAAAAGCAGTGGAAATACAAGAAGCAGCGGAATTCAGCCATACTCCAATTTCTGCGAAAAAGCCGAAGCTGCAGAAATTTTTGCCAAATTCCATTTCCCCTAATTTCGACTCTTTTCATCCCAAGGTTGCGGAAACCTGTTATTTCCTGAATCCATTTCTTATTCCATTTATTTTAATTCCCCCAGCCTAAAATCTTTTCTATAAATACCCCTTCCATCAGTTAGGGTTTTCTGCCACTATTGCATCTTCTTCTCCAAGCAGCCAAAACCCATTTCTTCTTCTGCAAATATTTTTGCTCCAGCCCTATTCCTTCAAATCTGTGGACTCATCCATTTCGTGTGTGAGGTATAATCCCTTACTATTCTTCTGCGTCATTATTGTTATGTCACATTTCACAGCACCATTTGGCCACCATTTCATCTCTGAGATTTCTTAAACCTCTACTGTTTCATTTGCCAAATATTTTCAGAAGTCAAATACATGGTAGAAACCCATTTATATTTATGTTGTGTATGTAATACCGTAGGATAAACACAATATCACACTTATACCATTTTTATTTTGGATTAAACTGCCCATATACGCATGAACCATATGAATAATTTTTATGAACTGATGAACACCAAGTCTGGACATGAACAGACTATTTGATCTTGAACAATGTTGATTTGAATCCATAATATGCCAAGTTTGTTCACGTCATGGCCCTATAGCATATTTCAGACCTTAATTAATGACCTGTACTGTTTCTGCACTGTTGTCTGTACTTTTAAGTTGACTTGTAAGAAAATGATAAAATTTGCCAAACCCTGTCATTTTCCGCAACCGCAACCTTCACCCATTCCGCAATTCCTAAACCAGCGGAAAGTTCCCCAAGCTGCGGAAATGACACACCCCTCACCTAGTTGCGGAAATTGAACCAATTTGCCAAATTTACGGAATTGTCTCCCCTTCCGAAATTGCGAAATTAGACACCTGCATTCCTACACCATATTAACTTATTCACTTATCCATTGGCCACTGTACCAGATGTCACAGTTATTTAAATTGAACCATTCTGTAATTATTTATTTAATCAGATTAATTGGATAATTAATCACCCATCTAATTTAATTAATTAATTCCTCTAATTATCCATGAACATTTTTATTGTTCAAGTCTATTAGACTAAATCATCCGGATAACTATTTAGACTCTTCCGATCTTTAAGTTCACGGCATAAGATTATCGTGATTTGGATTTGTGTACAAGAAGGCATTATTAAGATTGTTGATTAAGGTATGCATACATACTTTGGGCACCCATAAGACACACTTAATTTCGAGGCACCGATTTTGATTCGGTTCGGTAAAATTTAATATTGCCCTTAATTTCTTTTATTCCATTGTTCAGTTATTATTGTGATTATTGTATTAGTTATATCCTTGTTGGATATGTGTGCTATTAATTGTCATCCACTTGCATAATATACCACGCATGTAATTTGGTATTCATATGAAAAATACTAAGCCTACCAAATAACGATCGAGGCATACCAATATCCTTGTGTCGATTTGGACTTGGCAAATACTAAGATTAATTATACGATTAATAATTAAACCCTAATGCATTCTATAAAACATGTAAGAACGTAAAGAGGAATTCGAGTGGATCGGTTGGATGCTTTGGACTGATCACCCTAAGCTTTATTTCGGGATTTAGAGTAAAGTAATCTCTCTACTTCCTTTGTGTGCACTGTTCTACTCATCGGGGGTAGCGCCCCTTACATGAGGTTTGCCAGTAATTTAAGAATAGTATTGAGTGTGAACTGTTGGATGTGGTTCCTCTCTTATTAAGTCGATTGAGACTTCTTGAGCCATGTCGTGTCGATCGGGTGATTCCATCCACACATGGTTTAGTTGTTGATGTTGATTATTATTTTATCCACTCTAAGATGTCCGGATCCCCCTACTTGTGGAGCACGCTAAGTGGGGATTACCTGCACTGTAGCCCACGTGAGCACGCAACGGTAATGTCCTGAGTTGTGCCGCAACTAGTTGTGTGTGAGACAGACATTAACCATACATACTAGTATTTGGTCAGCA
>MAYD01557597.1:0-12515 GCA_001909325.1 Ruellia speciosa
AGTCAGGAATATCGAGGACGGAATTAACCCAAGTGGGGGTGATTGTAACATCCCATGTTACAAGTCCCGAATTTTTGGGCAGAAAATCGAGCATAAAATTTTTCGCGAAATTAATTATTCGAAATAATTGATTTTGGACGTGCGGAAAATTAGATTTAAAGTCACTCGAGTTGGTATGAATTAAACTCGATAGACCGTACGGCCGATTGAATTTTGGAGTGAAGAAAGAAACTAAGAGATAATGAGATTAATCAAGGGATTGAGCTTGATTAAGATTAAATAAGCTAAGGGTCAGATTCAGTAGAACAGAAACTGGATATACATAAGAAGCATGCACAAGAATTTCATGAAAACATCCCTGGACAAAAAGGCAACATGATCGATTGTGCATGAAATGATGCCATAGCAGAATTGTTGCATGGATGGCATTTGAAGATTACATCCTTGGGAAGCTGTGATACTAATTAAACTATGCAAAGTCCTGATGAGAATCGAAGCAAAGATGTTCAAACAGAGTACAACAGCAGCAATGGAAGAACTCCAGCATGCATGGCAGATTTGAGGTGTTTACTTCGAATTTGCGAACTGTATGAACAGAAATACATATCTGTTAATTGAGCGTGGAAGTATGCTCAGAACCAGCAAGAAAGTAAAAGAGATTTGGCATGACAGCGAGTAAGATGCCTGGCAGCAGAAGGTGTCTTGAGATTCCAGCGAGATTTATTGATCAACCGCGAGAGTTGATGAAGTTCTGCGCGAGAGTTGAGGGGACTGATGATTCTCGCGCTAGGATGGAAAATCTCGCGCAAGGTTCGGGATGATTCACTGAGTTTTAGAAGACTCTCATCCATACTTAGAAACACTCAGAAAATAGGTAAAACCTGCGTGAGGAGAATTCTTCCGGTTAAAGGATCATACTCGCGGTGGGACACCAACACTCGCGGTGGAGCCTTTCAGCGGGCAAACTGAGATTATCAATAATGTTCCACTCTCTGGAACGGCCATGCGGCTTCTGTGGTAAAGATAAGGGAAGCGAGAATCGAATGAAGAACTGCAGCTGAAGTCTTGAGTAAACAGTTGAGGTCTCGAAGTGAGCAGATCCTATTCTCGCGTTCACAGCTTCTGGTTCAGTGGAGTGATTAAATTAATACATTATGCACATGATAGTGGAGCAAGGGTCTATAAATACCAGCAAAGGGGCACTCTCTCAGCCCATACCACTTCCATCCCCCTTCAGTGCAACATTTCTGGTGAATTCCCTCAATTGCAAGACGAGCCGCTGCCGATCCTGTGTCCGATCGAGTTCAGATTGCAGCTTTAATTCCAGAATTGTATTGCTTGTGATGAGGTGAGTATAATCCATGGTTTTAATAGAACATGCATTACACTTTGAGAAACCTCCTTGTTGAGCCGTTTGCATCTCTGAAACAGCTGTGATAGCCGTGTGTCTTCAAGCTGTTATAACCAAGAATCCATTCCATCCCAATTAAGGTAAGCATGTTGCATGTTTTGATTCTTACCTGCAGAACTTTTGAGAAATTATAAACACCGAACAGCAAGCAGTTGGTTTCTGTGTTGAGTTTATAAGAATGAAATTGGGATGATGAAAAGGATCGAATGGTTAATTTCATGCTGGTTGAGTTCCACAGGTCTTGAATCTAACTAAATGTTGAAACTGGTAAATGGCAGAACATAAGCAGTTGATTTTGTACTGTTATTTTGTTCAAACAATCCCTCTTGATGTTAATAGAATAATCACAGAAAGTGGCAGCCGGCTGTGTGTGTTTGTTGTACTGTTTTTTGGACAGAATCAGTTGGGATGTGCTGATGAATTGAACTTAAAATGAGCAGCCGGCTGTGTCGTGATGATTCCTGCCTGTGTGTGCGTTGTGTTCTGCTGTGTGGGACTGAAATCTATTTGGTTTTGCTGTGTGTTGTGGTGTGAAATTCAGTTTGGTTTTGTCAATAACCACAGTAAAACAACCGGCTAAATTTAATGAGTTTTGTTGTGTTGATTCTGAGGTGATTACTAGAAATGGACTGAATTATGGTCAGGCAGGAACAGCCGATCTGTGACTGTATTTGTGCTTGCAGAATCAGTTTTGATGATAAGAGAAAATTGGTAGAAGGGTCAGCTGCATGCGTGTGTTGTCTTAATGAAATTGTTTGATGTTAAAGAAATAATCTTGACAGGAAAGCAGCTGGCCAATGTGGGGTAATTGATGAATTGAATTGGATCATGTTAAGAATACCAGCTTGGGAAATGAATCTATTTTGATGATTATGAATTAATCACAGAAATGGACAGCCGGTAGTGCATGTGTGTGTTGTGCTGTTTCTAATTAAAAAGCTGTTTGGTTGTGTAATGAGAACAGTAAGACAGCCGACAAGTTGAACAGTTTGATGTGGAACACATAATTTTGCACATAATAACTTGCAATGTGTTCAAATGATTAATGAGGGATCTTCAAAGTGTTCATGTTAAGTTCACCATAGTTCTTGAGAAAACCCTAATTTGATTCTTGGGAATTAAGTTAATATGAGTGAAATGTGTTAGTGGGATTATGTCAAGAATCCACTAAGTCACATGGATTTCTCCACTATCTTGGGAGTCATTATTTTATTTTTATAAAATAATGTTAGTGGACAAGGAATGATTTGATAAGTGAAGTAATGGTTTAAACAAAAGTTATGATTGTTTAATCCTAGAGTTTCAAGTGCTAAAGTAATAATTGATAAGAATTATTACTCTCATGTCAGTTTATCGAATCAGTTCATGATCAGTATTATTCCGGTTTGATTACAGAGTTCTTGCTAGAAAGATCAGTGCCACAGAGCCGTGTTGATTTTCAAAGTAAGTATCAGAAGATTGTAGATAATGGTACGGACTACACCGGGCAACCATAAGACCCACAATGTGCCTAGGGTTTAGAACCTTAGACAGTCTTAGGGTTGTGTTGTCTCGTTGTTGCATTGCATAATTTAAATTGCGTATTTAAATTCTGCAAGTACGATATATGCTTGTTACGTGTTTATTGATATATGTGTACGTGCTACGTGATTGCATGGCATTGCATTAAATGAACCTTGTACATAACCGGATGAGCATGTAAATTGATTAAGCCTATCGGTTATCGAGCAAGTGACAGATAATTCCTTGTCTCGAGCTGAGTTATGGCAAAGCAGAAAGTGGAACTAAACGTGATAATTAATGACGACTAATCATCTCATTAAATCGGATAATCACGTAAAGCGAAAGATAGAGTGACGACCAAATTTAAACTCTGGGTTGATTGCCACAGGGAAAGTCCACCAGCGTAAAGTTCACTTTGCACAAACAAGTCCTTGTCTACTCTCGGGGTTAGCTACCTCGCGGAGGTTTACCGGTAATTTAAGATTAGGTATAGTGGAGAATCTAACCGTAACGGGTGGGGTGATTACGTCGTTACGCAAGGCTATGATGATTCCTCGTATCACCCAAGTCTGTGGGACTGGGTAGTGGCCCTGCATGTCGACTTCGGTCGTGTGTTCGGGTTTCACAACGATGCCCAACTTGCACAGACAATGCTTTGGTGTACGGGTTGGAGTTGGGTGATACCATACACCCGTGCCCTGGCATGCCTAGTTCTGGGCAACTTGGAGCGTGGTGGTGCCTCCGGTTGTTCCAATCGTTCTGGTCTTTATATTCACTCTATATGTTTGTGTTTGATGCTTAACTGTTTAGTCAGTAAATACTTGCAGTTACGCATATCGATAGCTTGTGTTTGATGCTGGACTGTTTAGTTGTGAGATGCTTTACAGTTCTGCATATCGTTTGGCTTGCACGGCATAAAAGGTATTTCAAACCCTTTAAGGGCATCATGGATATGACCTCAAAGTGGACTTCACGTCATGACTCATACTCATGTTCATTATCGTCGTGTATGTTCCGTATTTAGTCTTTCGACTAGGCTGTGCTGCTTGTGGAGATGACGTCGTGCCGGGGGATACACTTCCCGGCCATAGAGCATACGGGGCGAGGCAGGGCCTCGAGGGATGTAAGTTGAGAGCGTAGACTCTTAGGTTGCATATGTGTGTTTTACCGTCATATTGTTTTTACTTTTGGAGATGGCTTGTAATAAATAGCCATGTCCCGGACGTGGGACCCTTTTTTGTAATAGTATTGGTATCAGTTAATTTCCACTTATGCATGTCCATGTTTTAATACGCTGAGTCGTGATCAGGGGGGACTCGCTTCCCGAAATCCGGCATACTCTGATAGGTCTAGACAATATGGTTAGCCTGAGCACCGAGCTTACTAAGGGTTAGGTCGTAGAACCCGGAGTAAGTTAGGTGTGGCGGTAACATCTTCCGGTTACGGAAATCGGGATGTTACACTGAGAGTTTGGAGAGGCTATGAAGCTTTGGAAGAGATATAAGAGGTGCCAAGCAACTTGATTCCCAACCCGACGTAGGAATCGAAGAAAGAAGTAATACCCGTTCGAAGTTCTTCGGGAGTTGTAGTCAGGCAATGGTTTACATGAGTTCTTATTATATTTTATTATGTTGGGTTATGTTATTCTTATACCCCGTTCCTCTTCCTTCTCTTCTTCATGTCTCTTTCTCCCTCTCTCGTTCTGTCGAAGCCTTGAATGATGACCGTAATAGGTATATCACGGTCGTAGTCCGGGAAGACGAATCGGCCGGAGAAGCCCGTTCCCGTTGATGGTATATCGGATGATATATCACGACTGTAGTCCGGGAAGACGAATCGGTCGGAGAGGCTCGTTCTCGTTGATGGTACACCTACTAAGGTCATGGTTCGAGAAAAACCGAGATGGCCGGTTGAGGCCTTTTCTCGAGATCACAGCCACGATGAAAAGTCGTAGCCAAGGATCCTGGGAAGCTCGGGGTGAGGCAACAGGATAGGGTGACTGAGACATGTCCCTTATTCTTGACAAGGATTTAGTGCCCCTAAAACCGTTATTACGAACAAAGGACGTAACAATCCTATTCTTTCCTTAATTATTGTGGCCACCGGGTTAGTGACCTTAGAACTGATATTGCCGGATCAACTCCATGCACTTCAAAATTGTAGTGATGATTATAAACTGGGGAAATATTAAACCTTGTATTAGTTTACCTAATTACACCGGTAAAAGGAATGGGTATGGGAAGTATGACAAACAGTGAATAGGTTACCTCGTTGGTAGGCGACATACCACCAGTCAGGTAATGATGCATGGTATTGTATGAAGGTAGTGCTAGTTTGTCTGAGCATACATTTACATTTCGGCTTGGCTTCGGGCGACGTCCAGTGACACTGTAAGCGATGGCATTTCGGCTTGGCTTCGGGCAGTGTCCGTTGACACTGCCATTTTCCCGACCTAGTTGCGGACCACGTCAGAGGTTCTTTCCTACCGATCAAGGCAGCAGGTAGGAGCCGGCCTAGGCATCACTGCATTCGCATATAGGTTAGATATGCCACATGTGCATCTTGTGTATGCTTATGGTTGAAGCACCGGTATTGGACAGTGTGATGGTTTATTTATGTGTTTATATGGATATCATTACCCCTTATCCTCACTCATGTATTCTCTTGCTCAGTACATAGTACTGACCCCTTGCGTTATGTATGTGTAGATACTCCTGGAGGCGCAGCAGCATAATGAGCTTTGGGTTGAGTGAACCTGCACTATAGATTAGGTCACCTTGCATCATTTTGGTATGGACCCTAGTGTAAGCCGATGGATGTTACACGCAGAATCTTGTATAAGGCATATGCCGACTCTACACTTTTGCATCACTTAATCATCACACGGATGTATATTAAAGTATTAAATGAAGATGAGAATTTTTGTACACTGTGTATACCCAGCCTTGTATTAGGACGTTTAGACTGACTGGCCACCAGTCTGGACGAACTAATACGGCGGTAACGCGCCAGAAAGGTGAAAAATTTTGGGCCGTTACATGGAGGGTGTGGGGATATTTACGGTGGTGTTGTGAGCTGAAGTTTTCTTCCAGGTAGCGAGGTAGGGTTCTCATCTTCCTTCTCATTGTCTTAGTTCTTTGATTTTGTGTTGAGGGTAGTGGATTGTTGTGTTGCTAGTGAGCTAGGAAGCTTGAAGGGGGAAGTCGTGACGTTGCAACCAGACTTGGGGTTCTTTTCGGAAGATTTCTAAGGTGAGTCCTTGATGTCATTTTCTTGTCAAACTCTTTAGAACCCGATTTAGGGGTTGTCTTGATTCGTTAACAAATCCTTGAATTTTAGGATTTTCGGAGGTTGATGAGATCCTACGAGTTTTGGGAGGATTTGGACTCGTTAGAAACCATCTTGTGATCAAGGCAAGCGTTTTACATTGAGCACTTGTGTGTTTTTCCCCACCGTCTTGTATGCGAATGTGCATTCCCGGACCCGGCACGCATTCTGTTCCGGGCGCTATCCTCGGAAACCGCCCGCCAGGACCGCGCTTGGCATGGCGCGGCCCTTCTGGACCTCGCGCGGTCCAGAGGGGCATGGTCCTTGAGGACCGTGCCTCAGACCGCGCGGTCGGCAGTGTGCTGCCGCGTGGTTGTTCTGTCTTTTCCTTGTTTCCCTTGTTTAATTAAGGCTTTGTACCCTAGAATGGCATGTTAGGGTTAATCGCGCGACTTGAATAATAACACTCATGTGTAGAATTGCATGATAATGAATCGAATTGGCTCGTGGAATAATCATGCGAACTTGCTGAACTTGAACCTAGGGATAGGTTGGAATATGGTAATGAATTAAGGGAACATGAGGATCACTTTTGTAACCATTATGCTCCTAGTGAGGACTTGCATGATTTGATTAAACTAGCCTAAGGATGGTTGATACGACTCATGTGCGGTATTGTTGTGTTTGATGTTGTGAATCTATAGGCTAGACGTTAATGCATGTGAAGCTAGACGTAAGGTTGCTTTGCATGGTTTCATGAGCCAGTATGTGGCTATGGCAAGCCTCGATGAATGATGATTGCATGAACGTTGATTTTTTGGGCTAGACGGTAAAGTCTTGTCCCTACATTGCATTTTATCGAGCATGATCGTATGAGCATTGTCACCATGGGCTTGGCGGTAAAGTCGGTCCATGCATTGCATAATGCCAGTAAAGGCATCTTTCTTATCGTGCCGGTAAATGCACCTCTCACACTATACCCGTAAAGGCATGTTCCGCCGGTAAAGGCGAGGGCTTTTAGGTAGGCGCCGGCCTAGGCATTCCATCTTGCATGCGCATATAGGGTAGATAGATGTATGTTAGGCCATGCATCATATACATCTCGTGTATGCTTGTAGTTGAAACACCGATATGGGATGGTGTGATGATTTACTCACTGGTTCGTTATTTATTTCTTTCCTTCTTCGCATGTTGTTGTTTATTACCTCGTTTCCCTTCTCATGTATTGTTTTGCTCAGTACGTCATACTGACCCCTTATTTGTTTTATAGATCCTCCTGGAGGCGCAGCGGCATGATGGGGGGTTGGGTTCTCGAGTGGACTGCATTAACTAGTGTAGGACGTTTCCTTTGTGTTGCATGTTATTGATTCCTCGACTATGTTCTTTTAATTCGTCTTATAGCCATACTATTCATTTTAGCGGACTAGTTGTCTTAATCAGGGCGGGTTGTCCGAATATGACTTTTGCGCTTTGTCAATCGTTCCCTTTTATGCATGAAAGACTTTAATCAAGATAGCAACCCTTGCGTGTTTATGTTGCTCGGCCTTGTATTGGGGCGTCTAGACTAACTGGCCACTAGTCTAGGCAACTTAATATGGTAGTAGCGTGCCCGAAAAGAGTTTTAAAATTTTCGGGGCATTACAGTTTGATATGTGGTAAAAAATATAGTTAAAAACTCCTATAAATTTCTAAAATACTTTTCATATAATTTTATAATATATTATTTCATACCAATTATATAACCAGAAAAAAATAAAATATTTAAAAAAAATCATTTGAAACCAATCATATCACTACAAGAATATCCAGGGGAGGTGACTGTAATGCCCCAGACTCAGCGACTGCCGTACCCGTGGATTTGGCCACGGTTTTGAAAACTGTGGTGCATACCGCGAAGGCTCAAATCCGGCCCGGTAAGGTTGGGCCCATTTTTATGCAGCATTTTTACCCTTCTCTTCCATTCTTGGCTGCCTCATTTTTCCCAGGACCCTAGAAACCTCAAAAATTCTTTTTCCCCTCCCTTGAAGTCTTGCATTTGGCTAGGGTTGGAGCTCCCAAATTGGTGCAATCAAATTGTGATGTGAAGGTAAGTTTTATGACTCCCGATTTTTCCTAGTCTTGGTTGTTGATTTTGGGTTTAGGTTGTTGAGGTTGTTGTGGCAACCCTTGTGGATGTAGGGTTGGAGTTTGGAGACTCGACAAGTGTGCATCTCTTGGGAGATTGAAGATGTAACGTCCCGAAATTTCAACCATTTCGAAACGTTACTGTCGTATCAGTTCATCTAAACTATTGGCCAGTTAACTTAGAATCCCCGATATAAGGCTGGGTTACAACACACAATAGCACATTGACACTCAAAGGTTCGATTATTTCAATTAAGTCTTTCATGCGAAAGCGACTACAAATAACCAACAGACACACAATAAACAAAATCATTCCTCCAATACCAAGACATAGGATTCAACAGTAATCTCAACATATCCGAGCTCACCACCCTAACTCAGCCAAACCGAGTTACCAACATGTCAACTCAACCATAAAAACGATAACCAAAACATAGAGTAACACATAGTTAACAAATCAGAAAGGACAGCAGAATATAGTCGATACAATCTAAGTTATGTCCACTCTCACTCTCAAACCCTCTATTGTGCTACTACGTCTCCGTGAGGATTTATAAAAGAAAAGAAAAGGGGGTCAGTACGATGTACTGAGCAAGGGAATACCAATGTAAGAAGTACGGGGTAAATAAAACAAAACAGATATAAAAAAGTAATAGCAAACAATACATCACACCGTCCCATACCGGTGCTTCAACCACATAGAACATTCACTTATGCACGTGATGCGTGACCTAACATACACCTATCTACCCCGTATGAAATGCAATGCAATGTAATGCCTAGGCGGGCTCCTACCTACTGCCTTTACCGACAGTGAAACACGCCTTTATCGGAGACATGCAGTCCCTGCCTTTACCGGCAGAAGGGGACCTCCGACATGTCTTTACCGCCATGCTGGGCAATGCAGAAACACTGAACATGACTTTACCGCCAAGCCAGAATGCAAGTGAGACCACTGACATGTCTTTACCACTATGCTAGGAATGCGTATGAGACCCTGCCCTTACTGGCAGACAATGAACATGGACACGACTCGACCGCCGTAACCACTAATGCACATACCAATCATGGTAACACACAAGCAAGGCTTGCCACAGCCACAAACCAACTTCATGCAATAACATACATAATCATCTCAATCATTCATGCAATAACATGCATATACTTCTCGATCAAGGAGTTACTCAAGCAACCTATTCACCTAGGTTCACATGCAAATAAACTTTCCTGTAGATTTCTAAGGCTCATGCAACTCACGATTCGACACCTAGGTTCAAAGTTCCTAAAGCATTACAATTCCCACATGAGTTTCAAGTGTCAAGATTTATCATCTATCAATTCCAAAAGTCAGGGCAACACATGTCATCTATCATGGAACAGCTAAACACAAGCTTAGAGAAAATGTGGAAAGAACTAGGCATCACACAGCCTATCTCTAGCAGAGGCGCGGTTGGAGGCGTGGTTCAGGAGGACCGCGCCATCGATCGCGCGCTCTCCAGTGAGGACAGCACTTTTCAGGGCACGGTCCTGAGGCTGCGGTCCACAAGGACCGCACTCTCAACCGCGCACATACGGTTGGAACAGAACACCACAAAACCCTTTCCGGCATGAAAATCCTCAACAACAAGACATTGTAAACCCTTGCCTGATCGTTGGGGAGTACTTTTCTTCAATCGGCAAGCGTTGAAACGTCCCCGAACACTCCGAATCGTTCGACGAATGCTTGAACCCTAATTTGACAAAATCGTCAAATTCCAACATCAAACACAGCCCTCAACCCTAAGAATTGATAGCAAACAACCCAGACAACTTACCTTGATGTCTTGGTCAGATTGGAGTCCCTCGAACACTCCGATTCGTAAAGGGAGAACTTGAATTTTGGGCGCACAAAGAGATTAGGGCGACGTCCAGTAATTCCCTCTGCTGAAAATGATGCCAGGCTAGGGTTAAGTGTGAATAAAAAGCTGGGCCTCATGGGCCAAAGCCCATGGAACTAGGCTGGGCCTCGCGCAGTCCCCAACCTGCGGTCCTTGCCGACCGCGTGCTCGACCGCGCGTCGGCCGGTGAGTTTGGGGCTTTACAGAAGATTCGTGACATTTTCAGACAAGGTATAGAATAGGTTTTTTACATGGTTGTCACTCTTCTCTATTTTTCATGCTCTGCGATTGGGGGTTTCAAACAACGCATCCGTCGTATAGCCCACGTTATGTGAATACCGCGGGGTCCCTTAGACCTGAATCCCTGCCCTTTCTGCGGTTTCGCCCCGCAATATGTGATACCATGGGCTGATACTGCGGGTTCCTGGGAGGATGTTTCCCTGCCTCATCAGTGATTTCGGTACCGTGCTATTGTTATACTGGGGCCTAATCAGAGTTATCTGGGATTGACATTGTTATACTTATGTTGTTCCTAGGTTGGGATGTTTGCTTATTTGTGATATTTGTATTGATTAGGCTTGGGTATAATGATGTCTCTTCTGAATAGGATGGGTCAAATGATATAACGACCTACTCACCTAGACGGTTGGAACTAGAACTGTGAACGTTGAATCACACGAACTTAGCTTGAGGGCCTGACTTGCTCAAGGTAGTGGTGAATTTACCCGGATTGGGGATTACATTCTCGAGGGGTTAAGTGAAGTCTAGAGTGCAATATAGAGGGTTATCTGGGTTAACCTGGTACTTGTGATAAAACCAGTGGGGTGTGATCACTATAGATCCTTAGGCGATGAGCCTAAACTCATGAACCTAGTAAGGGTGGACTGCCATGACAACAGATATAATACAATTGAACATGAGTGCTTAGATATCAAGAGGTATTAGGATGCGCTATCTTTGACATTTCGTGATGGGCTGAGTAGGCCTAGAAAACCCAGTTGAGGTTGTTGCGTTATTATGTGGACGTGCATATACTTGTGTGATTGGAGTGTGCCGTACGTGTCTTCCTTACTTCACTGTAAAGTAGGAGTTGAGTATATGGTTGTTGTAATGTCCCGCAACTATGGAGGACGCGCGGTCCTTGAGGACCGCTCGGCCAACCGCTCGCTGGGCAATCAGCCCAATGGGCTTCGGCCCATTTCGGATCAACTTTATTCCACTCTCTAACCCTCAGAACTGCCATTTGTTGCAGAGAGTTTTTCCGGTCGTCGCCCAATCCCTATTGGTGCTCTCAACTCCTTTATGCTACTTGTTTCGATTCGGTTTCGGTGTGGAGTTTCAATCCGATCAAGTTGTTAAGGTAAGTGTGTTAGTGCATTGGCTGTCAATTTGTAGGGGTTTAATCCGTGTATGGTTCGTTAATTCATAGTTTTGTCGAATCTAGGGTTTTCGTGTTCGTCGGTCAAATCGGTGATGGATCGGGGTGTTTTGAGGCTTGCCGGACATGGGTTAAGAGTCTCCCGACATAAGGCAAGGGTTTACGATGCTTTTGAATTGTTGAATCTGGTTCTGTATTGCGTCAAACAGCATACTGCACTGCTCGCACGCGAGCGGTCGGGTGAGCGATCCAAGGACCGCTCGACATCCAGTGCGGCCATGTATGGGGACGCGCGGTCGAGATGAGCGGTCCTCGAGGACTGCTCAGCCAACCGCTCGCCTGGCAGACTGTTCAGTCTGTGTTGAAGTTTTTCCTCGTTCGATTCTTGTTGGTTCCAACCTTATAGGTGAGATGCATGTGACGTATATGAGTCGTGGATTATGCTTTATTACTCGTTGAATTTGTAAGACTTGATTAGGTCTTGTTGAAACGTATTCTAGGTTGTTGAATCTATGCTAATGCCTTAGAGGTTGGGAAATCGAGATGAATTACATGATAACCTAGACGTACTAATCATCGAGGATGAGTGATTGGATAATCTACGCTGGTATTAATTGTACATGTCTATGCATGAGTTTGTGTGATGAGTTGGTGCCAGTACGCGGCTGTAGTGAGCCTCTTATGATTATGATGTACGAGCCTTAGGTGTTACGATGCGATGACTGGTAGGAGAACATAGATGTGTAAACTGTGGGAACATATGCGTGGGAATCTTGTAGGGTAATTGATTGGCATGTGAACCTAGAGCGATAGGTTGCCTGATTCACGGTGTGCTAAGTATTATTATTGGAGGAGTATAGACTTGAGGGATGCCTTCTTGATCTTCTTGATAGACGTATGTCCTGGCACGGGCCGAGTGGTGATTTATTGTATGTTTGGTACTGCTTGAGGACTC
>MAYD01557628.1:0-16354 GCA_001909325.1 Ruellia speciosa
AATTAGACTCTTAATTAGGTGATTAAATTCAAAAAGTACCATTTGAACCAATTATTAATAAGTTAATGTACCAACTGAAGGTTTTCAGAAATATAGGGTATCAAAGATGTTTGAGTGTATACTTATGGTACCAAAGGTACACTTATTCCGAAGTCGTCATCTAAATTCAAGGAACATATTGTATAAAGGTATATTCTACAAAAGATTATAGAATCCTTACAAGGCTAAGGTCTAAACTTAACTGAAATATTTTTCCAAACCTGGCTACTGGACACCCTCAGTGAAGATGTAACACTAGAAACTCGAGCACTTTTGAGCAAGGTTCAAAGTGTCGGTTGCGGTGATAATATTGGAGGGTTCTGCTCCACATTGGTTGTGGTGTATCGTGATATAAATTATTAATTATTATAATGTAAATTTATCATAAATGATAATATATTTAATAATAATAACATAATATAGTAATGAGGAAAGTGGTAAAATATGACCAGAAGGCGACAAATGCTATACAGTTACTGTTTGCTGAAGAGTGGGAATGCAATTCACCTCGATCGGAAGGCGACAAATGTTGTTCCAATGTTTTTCTAGACCTTGTGGACTGAATTGAACCCGAGAAGAAGTTTGGTTTTGAATGAAGGGCATATGTTACGTAGGAGGGATATTTGAAAATAAAATTAAAATTTGGGGGGTCGAGTGCAACATAAAAAAAAGGTTATGGGATAAGTCTAATGGTTAAAAAAGTTTGACCGGCCGGAATATTCCATGTAGGCGGGTATTTATAAAAATTTCAAAGTTTGGGAAGTCGAGTACAACACAAAAAAGGTTAGGGGAATAAGTGTAAAAATGAGCAAATGCTGGGGGTTTTCACTATTAGCCCATAAAATAATTTAAAGCTCATTATCGGCGATATTTTCAGCGGTATGGTGATATATCCAATGATATCGTTGTAACAGTGATATTATCAGATAATATTGGATAATGTCGGGGATAAAAAGAATATTTAAAACGAAACTCGATTCGGCCAATAATCTTGGATTGGCCAAGGTCAAGTCTGATATTTGGGACTATGCTTCCAAGTTCTACTTCTCCAACTTCATCCCCATTGAACTTAAGATAACTGATAATGTCCATTTATAGACGACTAACTTCATACTCTTAATTCTCACCTTTCCATGGACTGGCAAATACACTTCCATTCTCATTTATATTCACCGCTGTTCAGCCATAGTACGTGGTTGATCATTGCAGCAACACGTCGTGGACTACTGCTAGTGTCGTGGAAATCTTTCTGCAGTTGAATCATACAAAAATATAATGTTAGGAAATCAACAACAAATATTTATGCCGCACTAGTAAGGCGATAATTTACACTAATAGGAAAGTTAAATATCTCTCTTAAATATAACATCTCTTTGAGCTATGATTTTTGGAAGTGGTAACACTTTTCTGTGTGTTGTGTACGGAATTTGATAAAGTAAAAGAAAGCACCGGCAAGAATGCAAAAGGATTTCTCTATGCACAACTATGCCATTGATTGAAAACTAGTGAAGATATGAATGGCTGGCTAGCATAATAATGAGTTGGATTCAAGATCACATTCGAAGATTACCTGCGCGTGACCCTCCTCCCAAACTGGACATGGAAGCATGAGCATGACATGTGTTGAGAATGGGCAACTTTAGGTTGAACTAAAACAATGCTTTTCGTTGGAAAAAGAAAAAGAAAATGTTACAAAACTTGCTAGAACAAATAAACTTGGTATGCACGGTCCATTCACTCGATACAACGTAATTTAAGCATATTACCTGTCAGGGATACTATAAGGTTCTTAAGGTTTGAGAAATTCAATGGAACAATATGAAGAATAATCAGCAACTATTCTGACTGATTCAAAAGAAAGGAAATTACAATCTCAATGGAAATTGCAAGAAGTGAGATGGGAAACAGAGGAGAATGGGGTGAGGAGGAAAGATACTGTGTGACCATAACAGAATAAGCATAATCCCTGTCTGTCACTGTCAAATGCCTGTATAGCAGTCTGCTGGTTGCATCTAATTAGCGCAAGGACCACCTCCTATAGCACCTGCTGCTTGCCACCTGCTGTGTGGTCCTTCCGCACATAATCCTGGAATGTGGTTGGGGAAATTCTGCTTCTACTGCTTCTCCTTGCAGCTGAGTCGTCACTTGGGCCACTATCTCTCATGTGCTCGGTTGGGTTCATAACATTACCCCCACCATGGAGAATCAGCTTGTCCTCAAGCTTCAAGTTTGGGAACATCTACAAAAGACGATCCCCGTCCTCCCAAATAGCCTCATTACCTGCTAAACCTTCCTACTGTACGAGCCATTGCTCAACCACTTGTGTGGAACGTTGAATGTGACGATTGTCAAAGATAGGTGCAAGTTTCAGTATCATTGTGGCAGACGAGTCCACCATTCCCAAGGGCCTCACTTATTGTTCAGGTTCCCCAATGCACTTCTTGAGCATGAAGATGTGGAAAATGGGATGAATCTAAATGGAGTCCGGCAGTGCGAGTTTGTAGGCAACCTCCTTGAAACTTTGACAAAATGCACAGACCGGCGCCATGAAACTTTGACACAGACACAGTACTCCCTCTCAGTAAATGGAATGAAATGTAAATAGAATGGATGAAGCGTATACTAAGGATTGTCACTGGTAATGGAATAAATATGAGAGGCAAGGCAATTCTGAGCACAACCCGAAAGCGCACGGGGTCAAGTTGCAATAATTTATAGTGAATACCGGGTCGTCCACTGGAGCATTGTACGATAGAAGTAGATCCCACGCCTAAATTACTAAGCTTTTGATTCGGTTACTCAAACAGGGTGCAAGGATTTGAATCTAGACTACTGGAAATCAAATAAAGCTTACTCTAAATATGCAGCAATTTAAACTAGCTAGAAAACATAAATAAAGTATATAAGATTATCCTACTAAAGCAAATTAACTCTTTCGACTATCAAAGCAGTAAAACTAATCTAACAAGGTAAATGACCATGGATCTGGATTACGACGAACGCAAAGACACACAACTAGCAGATTTAATAGACTCCAAATGTGAAAACAGAACAAAGGGTGAAATCATGCAACTGAGTAGAGTGAAATTAATTTCCCAATTTTTATTGTGAATATTTTCAGCATAAGTAAATAGTTCAGCTGCAGAGCAATGCGCATCCTCCACTAAATTCTCTTTAACAGACAGGTACTATCAGCTTCGAACACTTGGACTATTGACCATATTTCCAGATATATACACACTAGACCATTGTGCTTGTGACACCTCCGGCTTAGTATGCATGAGAGAACTTTCAGTTAACAACTCCTCTTGTGAATTCGTTGTTAACTATGACTTTTAACCGATGCAGAAATCATATCTTGACAAAACACACTCATGTAATAAAGTAACTCATGCCCTCCCGCGGTTATCTTTCTTACATATCTGACTTGGGTGACTGACTATTTTAAAGCAGAAAAGATACTGAATTTAATGCGGAAGTTAAATAATGAAAGACATGATGCAGAAATTAATGCTTTTATAAAAAGATGTGAATGAAAAAAACTGAATTAAAGGACTGAAAGTAATGCATGAATTTAAAACTAATCACCCAAGGGTTTTATGCAGAAATTACCCATGTAGTACTAACTGAATTGAAACCTTTAAAACCAATGATATGCAGTCAGATTTTACCTCGTCCTTGTGAAACGGAGATAAATTCTCATGCGCGACCCTACACTAATGGAAAAATGACAACATGGAAACTCCTTCGTTATATCTGGAAATTGTCATGGAATACATAATATTCCATGAAATACACGCTTGCCGAAAGGAGTAGATTCGGAAATGGCTCCTAACTCAAACACGTGACACATGCAAGACAATATACTGTAAATCAATGCAAACAGATTTTGAAAACAAGTTTCCTTTTGACAGAAAGACACTTTTGTTCCAACTGAAGAATGCAAGCCTTTTCAACCAACAAAATGATTTACTCAATGAACTTGATCTGAAATTGACTTAAGACCATGAACCTATAATATGCTCCAAAAGCTAGTTAAATTATTCATGCCGTCATATTCACTTATTTGGATCCCAAATATTTTTGGCGGAAAATTAAAAATCATCTATCATCAACTTCAGACTTCGACACTCACATATTCCATCCAGCCCTGAATTAAACAAGTAATCTATCACTTATTTAATTTTAACCGCAATATGGAATGAAACATGACTAATTGTAATTAATATGGCCAATTGTGCTCGGGACAAGGAAAAACAAAGAAAAAGAACATATGACTCGGGATCCTTCTACGACTCAACTAAAATGCAAAAATAATTCAAGGTGAAATAAAAGAGAATTTTAAAATCGACCTTCCGGGTTAAGTTTAAACAAGGATAAAAATTAACTCGACAATGAGTTAGAAACAAAGACTCAATATCGCAATGCGACAAAAACCGACACAAGAAAATTAGAAATACATAACCCCAAGATCAATCTTAAGGAAAAGGAAGTTTTAGAAGAAAATTATAAAAAGGAAGAAATTGCAGATAAACCCCAAAAATAACATGTTTGCTTCAAACTTCTAACAAGTGTTAAAAGCTCAAACGCCACATATTTAAAAATGACACTGGACTAACCTTGCACAATTTAACTCATTAAGTAACAATTATTCAGGGCAAATTATAGGTTAAATTAAAGTTAGAAGGTGGTATTAAGGCATCTTAATTACTAATTATACTACTGCACTTATCCTATTTACTAGTCCTAAATTAAACTAAAAATAAAAACCCCACACATAGCTAATAAAATAAAAATAAAGAACTATACTAGAAATAAAAATAATGTTAAGACTAAGTATAGAAATAAAAATAAACCCTATGCCTTACTGCTCGATCCTACCTTAATTTAAGGAATTGAAACCCTCGATCTAAACCTAGACTTCGATCCATCCCTCGATCTGGCTAAGGAAATAAGAAACCCTCGATCCATGCCTCGATCTAAGCTGTTACAATTTAAGGAAAATAAGCCCACACACAAGCTCTCGATCTCACGTAACCACTCGATCAGGCCCTCGATCTAGCTTAAATAAGGAAGAGTTAATGTAAGAAACAAGCTAAACCCTTGATCCATCCTTCGATCTGCCTTAGGTGTTCGATCCAGCCCTCGATCCTCTCCTTATTTTAGCTAATTTTGATTGACCTAAATGTAGCTGTTCGATCTAAAACTATAAGGCTTAAATTACATAAATCCTAAAATATATTCCACCTTCTATTTTTAATTTCTTCCTTGATTTATTCCTTAAATTTGCATCTTAAAAATAAAATAAGAAAAACACTTAGCAAAAACTTAGATTCAAAACAAGAAATACCGGACTCCAAATCACAATAAAGATAATCGCCATTAATAGGCACTTAGATGCAAATTTGCAACTAGTTACATGCAATAATTCAAATTTAGCACTGATTCAACACAAATTAATGGAACCAGAAGAATTAACAACCCAAGGCTGTACACAAAATTCCATTGATTCATCAACATGCTTACTTACACAAAATTGCCCCACATATTAACACATAACAAAACATAAAACAAACTATGCTAGACCCATAATAATCCAGACCTTTTACTGAGTAATATTGCACCGACCACCATCATAAACAGAATCAGTAAATCTAACACCAAAAAGGTAACCGTGCAACACATAGTCAAGAACCCTAGCCTACGTGTGCCTAAATGAAGCTCCAAGTGCAACTCCATGGCAAAAAAAGAAAAGAAAAAAAAAACTAACCTACCTAACTAAATGCTTCCTCCTGCACTTGTGTTCACCACGGACTGGAAATTGGCCAAAGATCAAAAGACCTGGAACAAATGCCTTGATCTCTTATTTATAGAAACCCTTGCATGCTGTCATTTTCACCTTGAACCGTCTTGTATGTTTCCTGCATGAATAAAACAACTTGCATGCAAATTGGTCAATAATCCCTGCTTACTTTATGTCTTAATCCACTTGAAACCTGATCTTATCTTATCCCATGCAAGTAGGTTAAGTCAGAAATCACTGCAATTTGTCCCTTATAGAATCGAACACTTAATTTACAAAAACCAATTTTAAGACAGGACCCTCGATTCTACATGCAAAATATGAAGTAAAAATAATAAGCCTTCGATCTAAACAATTTAAATCAAACACCTAAAATCTGCATACCTTATTAATTCCTTAAATTTAAGAAAATAAAAATAAGGAATAAAAATAAGGAATACCTAGTCCAAGATCGAGCAATAACCCCAGGGCTTAAAAATTAAGCCCTCGATCCAACAATCAAGATCGAGCTCCTTCCATTAGGCTTAAAAATTAAGCCTTCGATCCCTTGCTCGATCTGGAGATTGGATCGAGCATCTGCTCGATCCACTGCTTGGCTTACTCTATTACCTTACAAAATAAGAACCTAAATCCAAGACCTTCGATCCTTCTTCGATTTAACACCTGGATCGAGCAAATTAAGTTAAATGCTCGATCCTATGCTCGATCTAAAGTCCTTGATTTAATAGCTTAAAAATATATTCAAGATTTACCTTATTTAACTAATATGCAGTGGAAATAATAATACTAAAAATACTAAATATAAAATAACACCCAAAAATTTAATATTTCCTGAATCAAACACCTATATAAATTATAAAAATTCATATATAAAGCCTTATCAATCTGAAAATATTAAAATACTAGATCAAAAACAAGAAATATGCCATTAAATGTGATGAATTAGCCTGAAACAGGCCACAAAATGAACGATAAATGATGGTAAAATCGACCATCATCACTCCTCGATGCGAGCAATGACTTTATAGGGTCCAAAAAAACGTCTTCCCAGTTTACTGTGCCACAGTAATCTGATGGAGTTTTGGCCAAACAGCTGCAGTTTGACATAAGCCCAATCACCAGCAGCTGATCAGACCTCCCTACAATTTCTATTAGCAAACATTTTCATGCGAGCCTGAGCACGACACTGATTCTCCTTAAGCAATTTTAAAGTGTGGTCAAGGCTATCGACCAGGTTGTTCCCCGAAGAATTTTTAACATATCTTAAAATGGTGGGTGGTGACCTGCCATAAAGAATCTGAAATGGAGTCATGCCGACAGCTGTTTGGAAGGCAGTGTTGTACCAATATTCCACCACGGGCATCTTCTACCATCCCTTGACATTGTCGGCCACATAACATCACAAATACATTTCTAGGCACTTGTTTAGGGCCTTTGTCTACCCATCGGATTGGGGGTGGTATGCCGTACTTATGCTCAAAGTTGTATCTTGAAGCCAGTGCACCTCCTGCAAAAATTCACTGAGGAAGCGTACATCTCTATCAGTGACAATGTCAACTGAAACTCCATGGAGGCGTATGATTTCCTGGACAAATGCCTCAGCCACACTTACAACACAGAAATTAGAAGGTAATGGGACAAAGTATCCGTACCTGGATATTCTATCAATAACCACCATAATCGCAGACTTACCTTGAACAAGAGGGTGACCCGTGATGAAATCCATGCTAATACCTTGAAAGACCAATTTTGGGATGTTTAATGGCTGCAGTAAAACTCCTGGATGTGTGGTGGAATGCTTCATTTGCTAGCAAATTTGACACTCAGTAACAATTTTTTTTTTACATCTTTCTGCATTGACATCCAAAAGAAGTTAGCTGAAATTCAGTGGAGCGTTCTTGTAATGCCAGAATGGCCTCCCAGAGGAAACGAGTGAAATTCATGAAGGAGACGCTGGCAGAGGCTAGAATCGGAAGGAATAACCAAGCGTCTCTTAAACAGCAGTAAGCCATCTTGTA
Source organism: Ruellia speciosa (assembly GCA_001909325.1). Taxonomy (NCBI): domain Eukaryota; kingdom Viridiplantae; phylum Streptophyta; class Magnoliopsida; order Lamiales; family Acanthaceae; genus Ruellia; species Ruellia speciosa. The sequence goes on from MAYD01557628.1 coordinate 7,861, forward strand.
ATACAATCCTGGCAAACCCCTTGGTTCCTCTAACATTTTTTGCTACAATGCTAATAATTCACGATGTACCAGGAGCACAGGTTTTAGAAATAATATTAAAAGCAATAGTTGAGAGAGCTAACAATTGAGAACCAGAGACGCATGATAATGAATCAGCAGCAGCATTCAGTTTACCCGGTCTATACATGATATCAAAATCATAGCCAATAAGTTTACCTAGCCATTTTTACTGATCAGGGGTTTGAATTACTTGCGTAGTGAAATTCTTGAGCGGTTGTTGATCAGTAATGATTATGAACTTGCGGCCTAACAGATACTGTCGCCATTTTGTAATGGCTTGTGTTATGGAAAACATTTCCCGTTGGTAAGGAGAGGCCTGCTGTATGCGAACACTCAGTTGCTAGCTGAAGTATGCAATTGGATGCTTGTCTTGGGATAAAACCGCCCTAATTCCCTTACCGGATGCATCAGTCTCGAGTGTGAAGGGCTTAGAAAAATCAGGGACTTGTAGCACCAGGGCTGTGCTCAGTGCGCGTTTTAAATTATCATGCGCTGTAACAGCAGCCTCTGACCAAATGATAACAGCAGCCTCTGACCAAATGAAATTATCCTTTAGCAGAAAGTCGGTGAGGGGCCCTGCTATTGTTGCAAATGACGAATGAACCGTCGATAATAACTGGCAAGACCCAGAAAAGAGTGTACCTCTTTGACTGTAGTAGGAATGGGCCAATTTCGAATGGCCTATATTTTGTCTTGATCCACTGCGACTCCTTGTAGGGAAATGACATGACCTAGGTATCCCACATATTGGCATCCAAATAGACATTTAAACATCTTGGCCACTGAGTGATGTTCCTGCAAGTCTTTTAGAACTAGCGTCAAATGTTCCAAATGAGCTGTCCACGTTGCACTATACACAAGAATGTCGTCGAAGAAAACTAACACAAACCTCTTGAAGAAATGGCAGAAGTCATCATTCATGAGTGCTTGGAATGTTGAGGGGGCATTGGTCAACCCAAACGACATTACTAGAAACTCGTTGTGCCCGTCGTGAGTGCGAAAAGTAGTTTTGCATTCATCATCGACCTTAATATTTTGCTCCATGTATTTTTTCAAACAATTCATCAACCGAAGGAATGGGAAAATGATCTCGGATTGTTATGGCATTCAATGTTCTATAGTCAACACAGAAACGCCACGTGCCATCTTTCTTTCGAACAAGGTGCACTGGGGATGGAAATGGGCTCGTGCTTGGACGGATGATCCCTTCAGTCAACATCTCAGCCACCAACTTCTCAGTGTCCTGTTTCTGGAATTAGGAATAGCGATACGGCTTAACATTCACCAGGTTGCTATTGGCGTGTAAGTGGATTGCGTGGTCGTATCTTCGGGATGGCGACAATCCTTTTGGGAGCTGGAAAATGGTAGGGAATTGATGGAGAATGGCAGTCAACTCCTCAAGCACAGCAGGTTCTTCGATTGCCAGCGAATGAACCAATTCTAAGTGAGAATATTTCGCTATGCCTTGAATTCTTTCCAAACGACGCAACCCCTGGAATTGAATAGCTTGGGCTACCGGAGCAGATTCCCCAATCCAATGAATTTGTGTGCCATTACTCGTAAATGCAAAAAATTGAGGCGGCTAATCTGTCAAAACAAGACCCAAGGTAGCCAACCAAGCAACACCCAAAACCATATCCCATCCTTGAATCGAAAATACAAAGAAATCAACAGAAAGTTCATGCCCATGTATAACTAATGGTACCTATTTCACCATACTAGAACAAATGAGATGCTCACCACTGCCGACCAATACGGAGAAACTGGATGTCGCCGTGACCGGAAGATTAAGAAATTTTGCAACCCGAGTCTGGATGAAATTGTGTGTACTCCCTCCATCAAGCAAAACTTGCACTGATTTACCTCGGATTAGCCCTTGAAATTGCAGTGTAGAAACGAGACATCCCCCAGCCATCGTGTTATACGAGATGGTCGAATGCAGCTGTGAGGGTGGAGTATCGAGCTCCGATTCCACCTCAGAGGCTGGATCCGAGGGCAGTGGTCCGTGGGCAATGGGATCTGGGGGTTCGTCGTCTTCGAGCAGTAGGAGTTGGGGCTTTGCTCGGCACTTGTGATCCCAGCTATATTTCTCATCACAGTGGAAGCACAACCCCTGGGCTCGCCGGCGTGCTGCCTCTATTGGGGATAATGACCGGAAATGGACCCTAGATCCGCTGGGTAATGTAGCTGTGATGGTGGGAGCTTGTGAATGCCGTGTCGGTGAGAGGGGAAGAGCTTTATTTGTGAGGGAAGGCTTGGGCATTGGCAAAATGGGCCGAGACAAGCCCAGAGACGGTTTCGCCGAGCCTGTCTCCAACTCGATCCGCCGCTCGTGTAATTCGGCCAAAGACATGGCCTCCTCCAACGATGCCGGTCTATGAATCAGAACGACGTGCTTGATGTCTGCCCGAAGATCGAAGATGAAGCAGTGGTTCAAAAATTGCATCGGTAGGTACATCTTTCGATTTGTAATCACTTCAAATCCAAATCGATAGTCATCGACCGGCGATGTCTGTTGCAGCTTCGCCAAAATTCCTTCCGGTTGTCCGAGGTAACGCGATTGGAAATGCTACAAAATCGTCGAGGTGAACACTGTCCAACTGGCAAGTTGACGATTGCGATGCATCAAGTCTTACCAATCGGCAGCCACGTCGTCGAAGTAGAAAGAGGAAATAGTCACCCGATTATCCTCCTTAATTTGATAAAAATCAAAGTACCTCTCGGCTTGCATCACCCAACGATCGGGGTTGGCACCGAAAAACTTAGCCAGCTACATTGGCCCCGGCTTATGGTGTCCAGTGGTATGCAAGGGAGCTTTGTCTCTGGAACTCGAATTGGCCTCCATCTTACAAGGGTGGAAATCCTTAGAAGACAAGCGACCCAACACCTCGAGGAGTAGCCATTTTTTATCTTCGAAGGAAGAGACCAGTAAGTCCAAATCACGACGGAACGTGACCTAAGCATTTGTGATCTTGGTAAGCTTGTCGTTCAACACCTTAAGGCAGATATTATGCTCTACCATCGACCACAAAGTCCAATGAAAGCACCAATGTAAGGTTCTTAAGGTTTGAGTAATTCAATGGAACAGTATGAAGAATAATCAGCAACTATTTTGATAGATTCAAAAGAAAGAAAATTACAGTCTCAATGGAAATTGCAAGAAGTGAGATGGGAAACAGAGGAGAATGGGAGTGAGGAGAAAAGATACTGTGTGATCATAATAGAACAATCCATCACTGTCAAATGCCTATATAGCAATCTGCTTGCATCCAATTAGTGCAAGGACCACCTCCTATTGCACCTGCTGTGTGGTCACTTCCACACATAATCCTGCAATGTGGTTAGGGGAATTTTGCTTCTACTGCTTCTCCTTGTAGTTGAGTCGTTACTTGGGCCACCATCTTCCATGTACTCGGTTGGGTTCATAACAGGTACAAATTGGCTAATTAAGCAGATGGATGATATTATGTTTAATGACCCGAGACACCTCCCTTTTGTTCAAAGTGTGTTTGGAATTGTTGAATTAGGACACATTGTTGAAATTTGGGGTTGTTTAACCATTTCCAGTCAAGTCCTGTGGTTGGGATCGCGGCTGTGGTGGAGACAGGCGCACGGTTCCTGCACGGTCGCCAATGACTGTGCGAAAACTGAGGAGGTGAGGTAGTAGCCTTGTCTTGGTTGAGCTGTGGCCGAACCTCCTTTTTTTACTCCCACTTTTGCGATTTTTGCCATTTCCCCTCTAGCTTGGGGCCTGGAGCTTGAAGCTTGGTTTGTGCACTTGAAGCTTGATCAGGAGGTAAGTTCTTGGTATTTTGGTTTCATTTTTCTCTTGGTATTTGACGGACTTTGGTAAGATTTTGAAGATTAGGGGTTTCTGGATTATTTAGAACGCTAGGTTGATTTTGTTGGGGAATTAGAAATTGAAGTTTGAAAATTGAATTCTTGGCTTGGCAATTAATTGACTGCTAGCTATTGGTAGCCTTCCATTTTGATTGTTAAATTTTCCTATTTGGTTTGTTGGAAGCCCTAGCTAGCTAGGGAAATTATTGAATCTTAGTTTGTTATTGGAATTTGATTTTAGGGCTTAAACTTGGGGAGTTAGCTTGTGGAGATCACTCAGAAGAAATAGTCTTGGATTACCAATTTGGAATGTAATTGTTGTTGATTTTTTGTCTCATTTCCTAGTTCTTGGAATTATTGAAAACCTTGGTTGGTTTGTCAAATCTAAGTGTGGAGTTTGAATTTAAGACTTGGGCTTGGAATCAGAGTTTCTAGCCATCCCTCAAAAAGGTGAGCGGTTAAGATAACACAATTTAGGGTTGTTTTTCCCTTTTTCTTTTTTATTCCTTTTATACTTAATTGTTGGAATTAAGCTAGGAATTGTTAATTTGGACTATGTTAGAATAGTTGTAACACCCGTGTTACCGGACAAATTATTCGAAGATTAATCAGGTACTTAATGCCCAAAAGTGTGTAAAAAAATTTCGCGAATTAATTATATGGAAAAAATTAATTTATAAGGTGCGAAAAATAAAATAAGAAAATATTTAATTTACTTCCACAAGGGGATGAAATTAAATATTAAGGATTTTGGGGTCAAATTAGAATTTTGGAGAAGTCTGGGGTCAGTTTGTGAACAGACAGAAAGTTTGGGGCAGAATTAAGAGATTCAGAAAGTTTTTGGGCCAGATCGAATTAAAGGGGAAATAGTTGGGGCCAATTCATGATTTGGGGAATTTTAATTATTAGAACGGAGGAAACAGAAGACGCAGAAGGCAGAATGCCATCTTCTTCTTCGCTCATTTTGTTCATCTTCTTCATTCGCTCATTTTCTCCGCCGATTGTCCGCTCATTCTGAGCGCTCATTTTTGTCCGCTCATTTGTCCGCTCATTTGTGCGGACATGTCCGCTCCTTCGTGCGAATTTTTCTGCCCTTGTGCGAATAAAATTTCATGATGGGTGACGGGCATTGGTGGGCTATCGATTTTGACTCCTAGGGCTATGGGTTGGATGGCTCGCCTATATAAAGGGAGTAACCCCCTCGTGCCCTAGCCCGCCGCTGTTGTGCTCGATTTCTGGATCCCGTTTCTTCTTCGGTCGAAGGTAAAATTCGTGAACCCTAGTTTCTTTTTCTTGCTCTGTAAATTTGGGGATTTTGGATGGATGTTGGTATTATTGTTGCAAGATTCTGTGTCCTCTTGGCCGATTGCTCGAAGTTTGATTTTTGGGGGTATCGATCGATTCCTGTGTGTTGTGTTCGTTCCAGCTCCCTTGTAGCCTCTGTGGGTCGGTTACAGTTGAGTGTTGATGTTTTAAAATCAATTATCCTCCCTCGATTTTTGTTTTAGAATCAAGATTGGGATTTTTGGGATTTGGTTGTGAGTATTGTGACTGGTTCAGTTCCAGTGTAGTATTTGTGTTGTTCTGTCTCTGTCTTTGTTCTCTGTTGCATTCCAGCTGAATTGGTGGTCTCGTTCAATGTCAATGGTAAGACTTCAATTGATGCTCCGAAGGTATATCCCTAACTCTAGTTCTACGATTTATCGATTTGGAAAATTTGGGTTTGGAACTTGTTAACATTGCTGCTGTGAGTGGTTTTGTGTCTGAATTGAAAACTGGAAATTTGAATGCACCGTGTTCTTTGTTGCTTATTTAGAACATGATACTTGATATGCAATGGGTTGATTGGTTACTGGAAAGTATGCCCGTATGAGTTCATGTGAAACTTTCTCGTGCTATGATTGTTATGATTTCAGCTGCTATGGAATTTGTAGATGCATTCTGAAATTGAGATTAAGTGATTGATAATTACTGTTGCTGGTTTCAAATTTACCTAGTTGCTGTTTGGTTTTGAAACCTGAAATTTAAATGGAGCATTACCGTGGCATGGACTGGTTTGGTTTCTGTCCAGTGAATTAATTGTTGATCAATTAATCTGAATTCTGAGGTCTGCTGCTATGTTTGTTTCAGAATTTCAATCTGTGATTGTACGGTTTCTGTGAATCTGTGATTTTTAGGACCTCTGAAAAATCTTTTTGTTAATATATTTCGAAAGTTCATCATCTTAGCTTCGATTTGGTATGTCATGGATCAAAAACGGCAATCATTTACTATGTTAACAGTGGCTTTGATTTTAATGTGTCAAAACCCGTTTTTCACTTGACCAGTTGGCTGTCTTCTGATTTTTGAAGGTGATAGCATTTGAATTGGCTTTTGGTATCTTCTGTGAAAATATTCTACCCGAAAAATCCTTTCCGAAAATATATTCTATGTTGAAATCCGACATCGTTTGTTACTTTTCCTGTACTTTAGAAGTTTCTGCAGAATCATGACAGCAGCCTGCAAGTTCTTAAATCTGTGGGATTTTAGCAGCTATCTGTTTGCGCCTTTTCTGATCTTTTAACTTGATCGTTCATCTCATTTCTGTCAAACATGTAAATCATCGTTTAAGCTTTCCGAAAAGGTATTTTGGGTCAAAATCCGATGACGTTTGATATTTTTACTATATTTCTCTTTATAAGCTGCTGCTGAATTGTTTTGAGCCTGCTGTTCTATGTGCTGGCTGCTGCTGTTATCTAATTAAAATGCAGGCTTGAAACTATTTTGGAGGTTGTCGAACATGCAAGAATTTTATGATAACATTAATTGTTGATCCATGCTACTTGCCTGATTGAGACATGAAATGTGTTGATGCCTATCGCGGTTAATTAATCTCTTGCAAACAAAAACTGTGAACTGATATTGCAGCTGTTGAAATCATTGCTTGCTGTTGAATTTTGCTGGCTGTTGAAATTTAAAATGTTGCTATGATCTATCTGTTACCTGCTAATCGGCTTGAGTTGCTGTTAATATAATTAATCAATTGGCTGCTCAATTTTGCTGTGACTTGGAATGTAAAGGAAGGCTGTTGAGTACTTTTGCAGGTTGTTGGACTTATTGCCAACTGTTGGAAGTATTATTACAGGTTGTTAATCAATTATGCAGGATGTTGAAGTCCTTATTACAGGCTGTTGAAATGTTAAGCAGACTGTTGAAAATAGATTTATGTGTACTGTGTGATTTTTACATTCCTAAATCTAATTATGTCTGCTGTTGCCTGTTAATTATTTAAACATGTGTAAATACTAGGCAGTGATGATCCGTCTGAAATAATCACCCTCGTTGGTGACTCGGCCGGGGAGAAACCTAACATGTATCTTGGCTTGGCAACCCGGAAGGTCTATTAAATGGCAACCGAGGTTTGCAGCCATGGCATGGTAAGCTATATCCCCTATGCCAAATAAACATTCACAGGATCTGAGCCACCCGTAATATGTATTGCTAATATTTTAAATTAGTTATTTCTCAGCTTTTATGAATTTGAAATATGATATCGCTGAAATTATTGAATTGTGAGGTTATACCTCTATATCTTGCAATTTATTTTGAGATTAAATAAATTGCTATTGTATGATTATTGATCGTTATATTTCTGAAATAAATTATTGCAGACTGATGAATTAATCAATTTATCAGTGCAGGTTTTGGATACTAAATTCATTTCTGAAATCATGGACAACCAGACAAGTGGGCCTATTGGGCTTACCAAGTGGAATCCATTTGGACTTGGACTTGGACTTGGACTTAATAAATTAATTGGACTTGGACCTAATTAATTTATCATTTAATTGGGTTATTGTGAGACATTCGATTAATTATATTAATGGATTAATTGGATTGTTTATTTATTTAATTGGTTGGATAACAATTAAAGTGGATAATTATCCATTAAGTCTTGGGCTCGGCCCTAACCATTGGGGACTTAAGTTAATTAAATTATTTGGATATTGTTTTATTAAATTGAACCTAAGAAATAAACTATAAATTGATTATTTCTTAACGATGTTTGATTTACAGGTCGAGACTACCTGAAATCCGAATACGTACGGTATGGTAAGGATTTACACTTGGGCAACCATAAGTCCCGTTTAATTTATTATAGCATCGAATTTATTTCGATCGGGTAAATTTAATTTAATTGCATTGTTATGCATTTATTTTATTAAGTGATCTATGCTTATCATGTCTTTAATTTGAATTCCTTTAATTCGTTGATTGGAATTTATTTATCATAAATTCCTTATAGATTATTTTTATTCACTTGTTAGTGATTATGTGCCTTATGTGCTCTTGTTTGACATGTGCATAAAATACCCTTATCTGAAAACGGTATTGCATGGAAAATATTAAGCCTTCCAAATGCCGATCAAGTGATTTCTATATCCTTGTATCGCATTGGACTTGGGCAATTACCAAGAGAAAGTAATGACGATTAAATGAACGTTAATGCATCATTTAAAAGATGTAAAAACGTAAAGTGAAAGAAAGAGTGGATGTCCCGCGGAATTTTACTCAGGATTGATCACCCTGAGTTGGACCATTTGTAAGTCCCTTA
>MAYD01557682.1:0-11673 GCA_001909325.1 Ruellia speciosa
CAACTTGAGTGAGACAGTTCCAAATTGTTTACACAGTTATAGAGTTACACACACAGTCAGAATTCAATTTTTGGAGCAGTTACATCCAGGAGCAAGTTCATGAGCTAGCATCGTCAGTTTACAGTAAGTAGGTAGGATTAGATTTAGAATTTTAGCCTTGAATTAATTGATTCAATTCGGCTTTAGATTAGACGATAGACGTTTTTGCAGTTTCTGAACCGTAGAACCTTGTTTAAATCATGACTGTGGATCCGAATTGTTTAACAGATTGCATGTTTAGGTTGTGATTTGGATTCCAGTTTGACTGATCGTTCCTTGATAGATTAGTGTTAATTTGTTTGTTTTGCATTTTAGACAGTTTAGATTCATGTGAATTGCTCTGTGGATTGATTTTGGAAATGAAATTGGTGTATTGATTTTCTGTTTGAATTCCCGTTGCTGTTCGATTAGTTAGAACAAATTCAATTTTAGTATTTTTAGTTGCAGTCTTGTGATTCTGTTCCTAGATTTAAATTCTGATTTATAGTGTTCTTATGCATGTTCATAAGTTTCTGTTGCAGTTAGAGCTGTAGATCGGATTAGAGGATAGATTCTGCTCAATTTCTGTTTTTCAGCATGTTAGGTGCTCTAGTAGTTGATTGTGTGTTCTTAATCCACTGAATGAATTTCTAGATTAATTCCAGTTTAATTGGCATGATTTGCAGTTAGATTAGATTTGTAGTTGTTTAGCATTAATTTGCTTAATTAGCACTAGATTGTTTATTTTAATTAATTATCCCAAGTTTTGCTGTTTTAGCATAATTTGCATTGTTGCTGCAGATCCACATGTTCAGTTAGTCACGATTGGCATTGATTTCCGCATTTACGCGTTTCATCTTCAATTAATCCGCATTATCGCATCATTTCCGCATTCTTACATTCTACAGCTCATTTCCGCGCTTCACATCCTTAACGCATTTCCGCAATATTTCTGCACATCCGCATCTTTAATCACATCTCACTCATTTACGCAATTTCATTCCATTACCGCATCTTTAGCCTCATTACTGCATTCTTTCTAATGCATGATTTAATGGACATGTTGAATTGCACTATTGAGGTCTCATAAATCAATGAATTGGACCTAACTGAAATTCGAATTAATTGTGCCAGATTATTGGTTTGAGTCTTTCAATTATCGCATGATTCAATTTCTGCATTATTTCACATCAATTACGCACTTCCGCATTTCTTAAAACCATTTCCGCAATCCTAAAATGCAATAATGCGTTATCACATTTCCAATTCAATTCATCCCATAATTCAATGCATTCCATTTTCCGCATTCCACCCACCCACTTCCGCATTCTGCTCATTTACGCATTTTCCATTTCACAATTTCCTCATGCGATAATAGTACCTTTATTTGGGATTTAATTTCAATTTCTTAATTTTTTATTTTAACTTTGCTCTTCTTATCGCATCTCAATTGACATTAAGGATTTGGGGCATGATCAATTCAAATCAAATTCCGCATGATTTTATTTTTGTCTTGTGTCATTTTTTTTCACTTGTTGATCAATTGATCAGTTTTTCATTTTCTTAAAATGCGTAATTTCACAATTAAATCATGACCGTCATCCAAAATGTTGAATTTCTATTCAAATTTTCCAATTGAGTCATTTATTTTAATTTGAGTCGGATCCAGTGTCTTTTCCCATTTTCATTTTTCCATGCACAATTAATCTGAAATTCAATTAAGGCCCAAAGCAATTTAATCCAATAAGATCAATTGGACTTAATCAAGTGGTAACACTTGAATTAAAATGTGATTTTGGACTTGAATTGAATGGACTTGAGGACTTAATTAAATGTGATGAATTTGAGTAATTCTTCCCCCAAAAAGATTTTATTTTGGATCCTTATGAATAGAAATTTAGTGTTGAATGATTTAATTGACTGATTGAGATAAAGTACCGGTTCGTGGGTAAAATTTTTTTGCAACTTGAGTTCACAGAGTAAACTATTTCGGTTGAAAAGGCTCATGCTTTGTGGGAATTTTTCTTCAAAACTTGTTGCATTATGATTTAAATGTAATTCAGTACATAGAATCAGGTGTTTGAGTTAGGGTCGTATCGCCTTTTGGTAAGCTTGTATTTTGTGTAAGGAATTATATTTTCATGACAATTTTCAGATATAAGAGGTTTCATCCTCGGTGTCTTACTTGTCATTAGTTAAGAGTCAGTTTCGAGAAGTTTATTTTAGTCTCAAAAGGACAAGATAAATTCCGACTGCATTTGCACGCTCTTGTTAGTTTAATTCCAAAGGTACTACATGGGTAATTTCTTCAGTTAGAGACTTGGATGAATAGATTTAATTCCTGCTTTAGATTTAATTTCAGACACTTAGATTTATTTTCCTGCAGTAGTGTAATCTTTAATTCCTGCACTAGTGTAATTGTTAGAAGTAACCCAAGTGCCTGATTGAAAGAAAGAAAACCGCGGGAAATTGTGAATTGCTACTTGAGGTCAACTGTGTTTCATCTATGGTGATGTCTCACTCGGCAAGTAGACATAATTGACATTGATTCCCAAAGATGGTGTGTCAATTGTTGTTTTCTCACATATCATTGCTTGTAAGCCAAAAGCCCAAGAGTTAATTTTATGTATATCTGGAAATGTGTGTATCAATCCAAGCATTCATTACCAGCCAATAGTACCTGTCTTGGGAATTCGGATAGGAATGCACATTATCTCGCAGTTGAACTAGTTATTCATTACTGAAGTTTCTACAGTTAACATAATGTCTAAAACTTGGAGGACTTAATCTAATTCCATTGCATAATCCTGGTCCCAGTACCTCATTTTATCTGCTTTCCTAGTATAGAATTTATTTGCTTTCTAGGAGTAGAATTAGATTAGAATCATCTCTTATTCTGGATTGAGTAACTGAATCAAATGTTTGACATAGCACATAAGTGCGATATATACTTCTACTCGTATTCTTCCAGTGAATGATTCGGTACTTACTACAAAATATTGCAACTTGACACCGTGCGCTTTCGGGTATGCGGGAATTACCACAATTAATAATCAATCTTTAACCCATGCCATTGAATATCTTCTATCCCACACTTTATAATCGAAACGTGACAACTACCTAAATATAAATCATGTGGTAGTTCTTTTTGTCAAAAGTTTCACACAACTCGATACCGGAATTGTATAGTGACCACCAACTCTGAAGTTCGTGCAATGATGTGATTTTGAATAAAATGATACTTCGTGCACTGTTTGTTTTGGGTCTCATAACACATTAAATCAATGAATGAATCGTGCAGCAGTTTATTGAACTTCCTTAAGGTAACATCACTTGATTTTAATTTCCTCGCATATTTGTAAACTCGGAAAAATTCACTCAACTCTCGAAGATTTGGTTGTATGCTCTCTTAAATCAATGTATGGATCGGCACTCATAAGCTTGCTAAAGCATCACATTTCCACCATTGCTGATGTTCTTTTGATTCGAGATCTTGAGGTCTTATCTTTGGTTGTAACAGGGCTAGGGGTTTAATATGTTTGGTATGGATGGAATAGTTTCGGCTTTTGGGCAAGAAACTTGTAGACTTTTCAGGCATTCTTCGTTTTGAGATCTTTTGTATTTTCATTTTTTTCTAGCACATCTTTTCATCAAGATGTAGTGGGGGATTCTCTTTTCTTTTAAATCAGACTTTGTTGATTTGAATTTTCTTCTTTTTCACACTTTTCTAATTTTTCTCTCTTGCTTCAAGCTTTGCTTGATTTGTTTTGCCAAGAGCTTTTATTTTCCATCCCACTTTTCTTTTGCGTTTTGTGCCTCTTTAATATATCAGATCTCCAATTTTTTATTTATTTATTTGCCTCTGATGTTTTTGCTCGGGTTCAATGGTTGAAGGTCTTGAATGAAATGGGTAAATTGGTTATATATGTGGCTTGTTACAACAAAAAGGCTTTCAGGCTCAAACATGGCTATCCCTAAAGATAAAATTTTTGGAAAGGAATTTCCAAGAAAAAGGTTCTCACAAAGGGTTCACTATGTGCCTCAATCGTTTCTCGAATATGTGGAACTATCGCGGCGGTCTTGATGAGAAAACTTTGTCAAGTTCTAAAATCCTTTCACATACCTGATTAATTCCCTCAAGAAAAGAAGAATTGAGTCATAAACTCAGGTTCAAACCTCACTAAGCGCGGCTTCCCTTTTGATTGTTCTCAACTGCTTACAATTTGCATCTCATTTATTTAATGCAATCATCAACCTTTAACTTACTATGTATTGGCATCATTTTTCAATTGTGCATGTAACGGCCCGATTCTCATAAACCGGCCACGTCACTGCCACACCTGACTTACTATAGAAGCTACCCTAAATCCCACAGTAAGCTCGGTGCTCAGGCACTTAATTATCTTGTCCTATCAGAGTACGCTGGATTTCAAAAAATAAGGTCCCCTCTGATCGCAGCTAATCCTACTCGGGATAAAATAAAACACATATGGCAATAATCATAAATTAAATAAACGATATTACAATCCATAGTGTCAAGAGAGATATCCCACACTGGGACTTCACCACTTACTACAAGCCGATTACAAAATAAATTACAGAAGTTTCAAATGAAAAAAACTTGATCAACACCTGCAACCCAAAAGCAAGTTTAGGACGAGACATAATAATCAATGTTCACTCGTCCTCGCAAAATCCACCAGGTGATAACCCGATCCCCTAAATCAGTTGGTCGGAGGTACGTCCTCACGGCTGTCAGCCCCACCTGAGATGCGAAACAGAGCATCATTAGTTGTGAGACTAAGTATAAAAGCATACGCAACAACAGGTTATGCCAACCAACACGCCATGAGACATCAAGGACAATATATCCATAAATATTGGCCCTGAGTCCATTTAAAATTATGCATCAGGCACATGTTGAAAACGATGCTATGCAATGCACGGTTCGAAACCGCAAAGCGATGAGCAGTTTAAAGGTCATGTCTTTAAAATCATGCAACAAGCAGCACTCGGATCCCTTGTACGAAGGAGTCAAGGTGATATACGTATCTTTACTTGAAACTGCTAGCCAAGCCTCTATACGTATAGTTAATGCCAGCCTCACAAACGTTCAATCTGCGGCACAACTCATACAACCTCCACTTAGTGTGCTCTACAAATCTGGAAAACCAGGCATTCACAGAGTGGATTAGAATAAATTCTATGTCAACGAACCAAGGTTCAGTGCAGATGGATTCACCTAATCAAACAACAGAACAGTGGCAGCATCCATAGAGAAGAGAGGGAACTACTTTATCAATAGTTCTCGCCCCTCAAAATAAAGTAAGGGGGGACAGATTAGTCTGCTCGGTGCTCCCGAGACGGCTACTTGCCCTTACCTCTGCTATTCTCAAATTACTGGCAAACCTCATGTAGGGGGAGCTACTCCCGATGAGTAGAACAGAGTAACTAGGGAAATAAATTCCCTAGTGCAACTTGGCTTGAGGTGATCAGTTCAAAAGCAATCCGAGGTTATCCACTCGTAATCCCACTTTACGTATTTAATTCTTTTAATGCGATGTATTAATAGTAATTAAGTCGTCATTAATTACTCTTGGTATTTGCCAAATCCAACACGATGCAAGGATATGAAAATCACTTGATCATTAATTGGTAGGCTTAGTATTTTGCATGTGATGCCATATTCAGATAAAAGTCTTGAATGCATATGCCAAGTGAAGCACATAAGCCACAAAATAAATCAATCAACGGTTCAACAAATAAATAAGCAAGGAATTTAACATAATATAATAAATTCCCATAATAATTTAAATACCAAGTTAAAAGGTAGAACAAGAGTAAATCATATTAGAAAATAATTCATGTCATGCATTTAATTTAAATTTACCCGATCGAATTAAACTCGGTACTTCTGTTATTTAAATGGGTCTTATGGTGCCCAATGCATGATTCCATACCTTAATCGACAATCTTGGTTAAATTCAACAATCGAAGACGCGCCCCTAATGGCCGCTATCGAACAAGTCAACTACTAAGTGAAAAGAGCCCTAATTAATTATCCTTCAAAGTGCTCATTAAAGACTTAGACAATTTTAACAAATTGCCTATGGATAATTAAAAATTAAGGTTAAGGGCATCACTTAATTAGGTCTTTAACTCTTAAGTCCCAATTAAGTCTAAAATGCCACATCTCAAGTCCAAGTCCCCAAACTTTCAAAAATTCCATTCGGGTCCCAATTCTTTGGAAATTCCTTCAACAAGTCCATGTCCAATTATTTTAACAATCTCAAGGGTTCCAAACCCAAATCCAAGGTCACAATATCCCAATCAATCCAAATCCAACATCCAAAGTTCCCAAATCAAAGTTTCAAGTCAAAAATTCCATATTTTAATTCCCTTAAGTCGCAAATCCACTACCATTCACAATACTTCAACCCCCACTTCCCAAAAATCCTTGTAGGGTAGATTTAGGGGGGCTGTGAAAAATAAATTTTCCCCAAAATTTCCGAATCGAAAATCTTAACTGTACAAAGTGTTTACCTCGTCGAGAGGATTTAGAATCTACGGAAGAGATGCAAAAATTCCCTTTTGGAGTGGTGGAAATTTGAGCATGCAATCTTCAAGAACTTGGGGAAAAATGGAGTCTAGGGAATTTAGAGCTTTGAGGAAGAAGGAGAAGAAGAGAGTGAAGAAAATCCACTAAGTGTAGGTATTTATACACATGCAAGCCAAGTGGAGTAATCTAGACAATGGGAAATGAGTTCCACCACCCACAGCACGACATTGTCGACCAAATTTCTCAAAAATCGCCACTTGTCGAGGTTTCGAGGTCTAGAACGGGCTACATCAAGATTTTTGTTCAGTGTCGAGCTTATGTTGAGTATCAAGTTTTGGGTGTCGAGAGTGTCGTGTTTCGAGTTCTGAAGTGTGTCGTGTTTTTAGATCTGCTGTGTCAGGTTTTGTAATTCATGCTTCGAGTTGTCGTGTTTTTTGATTTGTGGTATCGAGTTTTTTTAATCAGCGGTGTCAAGTTTTTGTTTTTAATTCTGTTGTGTGTCGTATTTTTTACTTCTGCAAAACACGACACAAAATTAAAATACTCGACACAATCAAAACATTCAGCAAAGGTAGACCTGCCCAGGCCCACATGCCGTGTGTGTCGCATTTTCTGCATCTCGAGTTTTTTATTTCTAGTGTGTCGGGTTTTTTAGTACGTATGTCGTGTTTTTTTAAAAACAAAAAACTCGACACACTGAACAAAAAAAACAAAACAACGGACACTCTAGCCTTAGTGAGAATTCTGCTCGATGTCGAGTGTCGAGTGCCCTTTTGTCGCGACCTTCCACACCCCGAATTCTCGATATGCACCTCGACGCTCAACACTAACACCTTAGATCTTGCTACGGTCTTTGTCGACATCTTCGACCACGACAACACCTGACAAACCACGACATACACCTCGAAGCTTGACACCACTGCCTTTGACTCCTCTACAACCTCTGTCGAGTGTCGAGGCAGTCTCCTATTGATTCTTAGACCATGACAACCTCCTTCAGATTTCAACACAGGCCTCTAAACTTCGACATTCTTCGACTTTAAGCCTTTTACCCATTTTTCATCACTTTTTGAGTTTCGTGTTGGACCCTACCTTACATAATTAGCTTCCTCTAATTATTTTCTTGGCCCGAACACTCGTGCGATGAACTTTTCTTATTTTTCTTTCTTGATTTCACTCCCGGGGATGGTTTCCTTGATCTATGAAATGTTCCATTTTCATAAATCATTTCTTTGGAAGTTTTCCCCCGGTCAATATACTTCCGGTTGCAAGCTCTGACGGTGTCAAGTCACTCATTCGGTTCGATTTCCTTTCATTTTCGCACTTCAAAATTTAATTATTTTCTATAATTAATTAGCGAAAAGTTCATACTGAATTTCAAGGATTCTTAATTAATCCGGTTTAACCCGAATTAATTATCTCTTGTAATACTGGGTATTACATTGCAATATTAGAACTTCTTCATCAGTCGGTCACTTAAAAATTTAGGATCATTATTTAAGAACCAGAACATTCATTACTGATCAATTATTAATCTTTTCCAGCTTTGTTTTCACTCACTCAAACTATTGAGCTTAATTATTCGAAAGCACTTAAAAGATGCAATGATGCAAATGCAAATGCAAATGATATGCACGCATGCCATGATGCAAACCTACCTAACCTACTCTAAGAAAGTAGTAAATGTTCCACTATGATGGGTGTTTTACTTACATTTATTGAAATCAATAAAACTATTCTAAGAAAACGATAAATTCTAATCTAGGAAAGCAATAAAGAAAGCATGTAAATACATTAATCACATTTTCATCTTTTTTACAATCATTTCCTTTCCTTTCCAAATGTAAGATGGAAAATCTGTAATATTTACAATTAAGCTCAGTTAAGAATCTGATGCAGGTGGTGGCTGAGGTGGCTGATTTTGATCTTGGGGAGGTGGATCAGCAGATGACGAAGGCTGATTTTACGCTACTTGTGGATCTTGAGGATTGGATGGCATAACTGTTTGGAAAGGTAGAGGGGCCTGCCTGACTAACGAACCAATCAAATTTGCAAGAGTGGCTTCCATTTGGAGTTGAAATTCTTGGGCTTTCCTCTCCTTTTCTCTTTCCTAATCGATTCTCATCCTTTCCTTTTCCTGTTCAGCTTTTAGTCACCGTTCATCTGCTTCCTTTTAATGTCGCAGTTCCATAGCCCTCTCCCTTAACCTTGCATCATTGATTGCAGCTAATTACTGTGCTTGTTCTCTCTGCAAAGTTAATAGGCTGTGAGAAAGTTCAGTAAATTGTGTGCCCTGGGAAAAGGTAGTGGCCCCAGGGACTGGTTCGTTTCGGCTCTCAGTTATTGTTTCTGTAAGCTCTGAACTTGCTCCATGATTAATCGTTCTTTCCTCCCCTCTTTCTAGCCTCTGTTTCTTCCTACCCCGAGGTTGTGGTTGTCCTCTTTTCTTAGGTTGAGGAGGTGGTGCATGAGATTGTTCACCCTCTGGCTGAGGTTCCGCTGGAGGATGACCCAATTCTTATCTAAATTCATTTTCATTCTCCCACAGCATCAAAGAAATTGGGCATCCTATGGGAACAGTGTCTTCAGCTGAGAACTCGTTCAGATCAACACCAGCTTGTTCCCAAAACATTCTGATTAAAATGGGGTGGCTCAAGACTCCTATCTTCTTTTTCAGCATGGTTTTGTTTATGATCTATCCTACGTTTACTGTTTTTCCCAGCAGTATTTCAGATAATCCAAACAAAGAGATCCCACTCACTGTGTGTGTATGGGTGATAGGCTTGATTTTTGAAAAATAAAAATCCATCGCCGGTTTAAGCTCCACCTTAAGCTGACTTTCAGTGAAGTTTTGTTCTGTCAGGAATTGCGGTGGCCCATTACACACAGACCATGCTATTTGTCTCACCATTTCTCTGTCTTTGCCTGAGATGTTCATTCTATTCAAAAGCTCGTAGGTTAAAATGCCTTGTTGCTCCTTAGTTCCGAGGAAATTATTGAGAGTTTTGGCATCAATACGTATAACCTTTCCTCTCACCCAAGTAGATTCAGTGGTTGGATCAAGGTTGGCGTAAAATTCTCTCAATAACTCCCAGTTGGAGTCTTCATCGCTATGAGTACAAAACCCTGTCCATTTGTGCTCCCTAACCATGAATGAGATGAGACTGTGGGTCAGTAAGGTACGCTCAAACCCTTTATCCAGGATAATTGATCTTCCCTCCAGGGTCAAATATTCCTTATAGGCCTCCCTATTCCCATTGAATCGTCTTTTCAAGTCATCATCTTATTGTCCATCTTCGAGCTCAGTTAAGGGAGGTGGACGACGGGTACCTACAGCTTTCATCCTTACCCTGCTAGAGGTAGTTTGATAAAACTTGCTAGTTCTGAAAGAACCAGATGCTGAACCACCTGACTTACCCACTCGTTCAATAGTATCTGCGGGCTGAGCATTTTCATTTTCATTCCTTGGTTTAGCTGCAGGTGGCTCCTGCCTCATTTCTGCTTGCTCTAGCAGGAAAAGTTGCATCTCAGAGGTTTCTTCTTCTCCTATGGGGTCATTAGATTGAACTCTATCAAGAGCTGCTAATGCTTCAAATAATTCTCTCCGCTGTTCAGAGGGCATCCCTTCCAATACTAGATTCTCCAGCAGTAGTGGCTTAAGCCCTGATGATGGGTCTGTATAGCCTTTTGTTATATCCCATATGGTCGCTTGTTCGCCAACATCCACTGTAGACAGATCAAATCCACCCCTTGCTTCTCTTCTCCATCTCCTTGTCTCTTCCTCGGCAGACTCCACCACATGCTCCTTCCTAGGTCTTCACGTCTGCACGAGCTCCCTTATTTCTCCTTGTTACTGCTCACCACCTTGCCCACCTGCATCAATCGTTATAGGCACATCATAAATATCCATCCATTCATCACCAGCCATGCCTATATTTCCCCGATCTTCAGCAATCGGTTCACTGACATTTGCTTCAGACTCTTGTGGTGCAGTGGCAGGCTGGGATGTTCCTGTCATCTGCGCTGGCTCATTTTGGGTGGTTCCACTTGGTTGATCATCAGTGATGATCTTTTCTTGCTGTGTATTTTGGCCCTCAGTGGCCTGGCCCACCGATGTCTCTGTCAAATCAGTGGGATCAACAAGCTCAGTAGCTTGGCCTTCAGTAGAAGGCAGTTCTAAATTCCTCAATTTCGATTCGGCTCGAGACTGGCCATCAGTGTAACGCCCCCAAATTCATAAGCCTTTGGGCTGCGTTACCGCCGTATTAGCCCGCTTAGACTGGTGGCCAGTCAGTCTAAACGTTCTAATACAAGGCGTACGTATCTTCTTTGCCAGAACAATTATAGTAAATAGTTGTTCCATTAACCAAAGTTATAGTCACAAAGAGCCATCTGAGATACAAAATCTTTTACATATTAAAACATCTTTATACGATTATGGTCCGCTCAGAACCCATCCCCGCGTGCAGCTACGTCTCCAGAAGGATCTACACACACATAAGCACACACAAGGGGTCAGTACCAAGTACTGAGCAAGGGAATACATGAGTAAGGGGAAATGGGGTAAATCATAACAGTGCGTAATAGTAAATCATCCCATCATTCAAATCGGCATCATATCCAACACAGAGCATCCACGCAGAACATCCACAAAGAACATCCACAAGTGCACGTGATGTATTGCCTAGCATACACCTACCTATCCTATATGCAATAATGGATAAGCAATAGAATAAAGCATCACGCCGTCCCATACCGGCGCTTCAACCACAATGCAACATACACCTAACCTATATGCTCATGCAATGTATGCCTAAGCCGGCATCTAATCCTATAGGATAGGATTCCAGCAACCCAAGGTAACTGCACGTCACCCTCCAGGGGATATCGTTTCGACCCTATCTCCACCTGTGTTATATCGCAGGACCGGGCAACCCTACATCAACCTGCTCCACAGGACCGGGTCATCAACCCAAGGTAACGGCATCTCATCACCCTCCAGGGCGCAACCAGGAACCTACCCGAAATCCCTACCTATGATCTGGCAGAACCTCGCCTATGGTTCGGCAGCACCTTGCCTAGGGTCCGGCGAGTAA